>JAAEAF010007704.1:0-43531 GCA_011037195.1 Triatoma infestans
TCCGGGTATTTGAGATAGTTGTTAGATCAGTTCTGGGATATACTTCTGAAGATCTGGAATTACAACATTTACAAAGAAACTTCTTTTCTTCACGTTGAGAGGAATGTGCTGCATAGGACCTATGGCAGTAATATAGAACAGTGCAAAACGTGAAGAAACACTATATAAAAAATTATAAAGAGATTACTGGTGGCCAGTTTTGGAACAAGACAAGTTTGAGACTATTGTAGCGTAACTTTTAACAAACTAATTGAAGTTTTAAAGAAATGTTTGAAAGAAAATTGTCCTCTTACAGCAACGTTCGGCGGATGATACTTGTTAACATATTGTGACTTAATCCCCGTATTGCAACAAACCTATACCAAGCTATACCAAGGCTGAGGATTTCATAAGTGTCCCATTAATGAATCGATTTTGGTAATTTGAGTCTTATAATTTAGAATTCCATTAGATATAGTCTTCTTAATCGACCGTCTTTTCGTGGAAAAAGTACTGCTAATGTCTAACGTTAATTAGCGCTTTCTTTTTCATCGATTTATTAAATAATATTTCAGAAAAACTGAAGGTTGTAAGAATTAAAACAGTATTCGAGGTTTTAAATATTATGGATGTGAGAAGGAGAGAGAATTCTAGTGATTGGGTTTTAGAGAAATAAACTAGAATATCAGCTGAACACTGTGTAATGAAAGAACCCACAAACTACAAGGACTTTACAACTATATAGAAGTTAGGTAGAGATATATATATAGAGAGACAGAGTGGCTGAGTGATGAGAAAAAAGTAGAAAAGGTTGCTGACTGGTTGTAAACTGTCGCAAAACTCTCTTTGTAGGGCTAGCTCCGCTCTATATAATATATATACAGGGTGTCCCAAGGTATAATGGATAACGACTTTTTCTCGGAAACTAAGATAGCTAGAAAAAACTAAAAAATACGTGTCCCCGTTAGTTTTTTTTGTTAGAAAACCAAATTTAATTTGGAAAATTTGTTTTGGTGCTTCCAGAAGCCGAGATACAGGCACCAATTTCATTTTTTCAAATGGGGAGGTGTGGTTTTTATTTAAGAAATAGATTCCTCTATTTTTTGTAAGAAACATTTACTTGAACGGTTTTTTTTCTTTGAGCGATATTTTACAAGTTATGAATGAAAACATGATTCCTATAAGAAATTTCAAAATGATATTATAACGGTTTTTTGATTGAATAAAAAGAAAAGTACTATTTTATTATAAATTTTACTCCTCATTAATTACAGATCTTGCTCGAACTGGCTTCCATCATTAGAGATGTATTTCTTTGGTGTATGGTACAATTGGCAGGAAAAAGCATGTGTATCCCAAATCCATCAATATCCGTAATTTACAAATTATCAATAAACTATCGGTCTTCAATGGGCCAAAAAATAGTGACATAGCTGGGGCTTTGTTGACCAAATTAACAACCTAACAGTGTCCTCACTGGATGATCTGGGAAGGGGCGGACAAATTGGAAATTTTAATATTGAAATTAACTGGTTCCGTAAAAATTTATTTCAATACATTCAAAAATCAATGCGCAAATAACAACGTAATCTTAACATATCAAACTGTTATTGTGGTGGTTGGTTCCGCAGGACTGGAAAGCATCAGATATATTTTCCGTGATAGCCTGCTTCTTTTTATGGTCATCGGCCGGGTTTGGGTGTTCGCCCATCATCAGAATGTTTTTGTTGAACAGTGTAATAACATAGATTTGCACAGAACAAATACAGTTAATACACTCAAAATAGAGTGTATCTGCTACAGTGTTGATAACAACAACAGTGTTGATACACTCACTACAGAATATCATCTGTATTTGCTCTGTGCAAGTCTACGTTATTACACTGTTCAACAAAAACATCCTGATGATGGGCGAACGCCCGAAACCGATCGATGACCATAAAATGAAGCAGGCTATCACGGAAAATGTCTGTGATATAAAACTACTATTGAGAATCATATGATAAATACATTAAAAAAAAACCCATAATTCTTCTGCTACAAATTATCAAAACTTGCAACAGAATCCTAAGAAACTCTAGAGAGGAATTAATAAATAGTTGAAGTGCACCTGGGAGGTGGTGATGTTTGACGTTCAACATTGGTAAAATTGATTCCAGATTTTGTATGGGATACTTTCCCAACAAGTGCTTAGATCTCCATTACATTATGACTATAAAAGACAGTGCCTGAGATTCAATTTCTTCCTCCCTCCCTCCCCCCTCCAACAAACTACAATATTAGAGTTTAGAAAAGGTAACAGTGGCTCAATCTAAAGAATGGAGAGCGAAATTCCATGACATAGTGGGGGAAAATAGACATTACAGCTCTATAACAATTTTTTTTGTTTTTTTTTTTTTTATTATTAATAATAAAAAAGCTTCAATAACGTTGTTTAAAGTCTGGCTAAACAAGAAACATATAATATTTATATATATATATATATATAATATATAAAATCTAAAATGCAAACATGACTCAGTATAAATTTTATATATTTTAAAAGCATTGCTTCCTGTGGGAGGCACGTAATAATTTATGATTTATTTATTTATTTTTTTTTTCAAAGCATTGTCAGATGTAAGAGTAGAGGAAAGTACAGTAGATTTCCATTTTTCTTCTTTTTCTTTTTTTTTTTTTTAATACATAATTTAAGAACTATGGAAAAAAGTAAAAAGTTTGACAGTAAAAAATAATAAAAAAAAATAAATAAATAAATTCAAAACCGAATAGAATATTTAAAAAAAAAAAATGTTATTCATTTTTCATTTTTTTATGTATTCTTAAAGAAATATAAAGTTGCGGAGGTGCTACTATTGATCCTTGCATTTTTTTTTTGTTACTTTGTAAGTGTACATTTGTAAGAATAAATCCATCTACAGCCCTCCCCCATTGCCTGTGTGGTTCTTTACCCTAGTCTAATTGCCATTGTATTTTCCTTGTCGCCTCCTATAACCTGTCCCTGATGTTTTCATTCCCACTCAATGAAATACCTTTTTCCTACTGATTACAACAATTATCCAGACAACTTTACCAACCTGTTAATTGAATGACATAGTCCTTAATCCGTCTTTAATTGTTAGTTTTGTCTCATCTAATAGCATGTTGGTGGGGTTGTTTTATTAGTAAGTGAAGAAAATTAGAATTTAAAGTTAATAAAAAAGTTAATTATTTATACGCTTTAAATTGAATACTATGTTTTCTTGTGATTCAGTAGAATTTCTTTGAAGTGATATGATTCCTATTTATAAAATAGTGGAATAGTGATTTTGTTGAAATAATACAAAACTTATTATTGTATTTATTAGTTAACTTCTAAATAAAGTCATTTCATTCTACATTACATATAATGTTTTTACATGTATTTATGTAATCTATCAATTAATTTTAAATTATTATCAAAATATTATAGTACAATAATTATAAAATATTATAGGCAATGGCAAATAACGTTCGGCTAGAGATCACTGTTCAGGCCGCCTAGAGTGAAAATGGAAAGAAAAAATACATTAAAACAAAAAAAGAAAACTTATGAAACAAAAAAATAAATGGAAATAAAGAGGGTGAGAGAAAATATAATATATACCATTAAGTTCGAAAATGAAGATAAACTATTTACAAAATAATATAAAATGAGGTAAATGATAACAAATTTAGAGCTACAGATTCATTTATACCTTGCTTTCTCATATAATATGGCGAGCATAACAAAGAATTGGTAGACTAAGGTTCGTTTTGACTTGTTAGGAAGGATATAATATTATCCTTTGGATAATTAGTTTACCAAAATAAAGAAGACAGAATTCAGCTAACAGAGGGCATTCTCCCAGAAAGTGTTATATCTTCTCTCCGAACAGTATAATTACGGCATAATCTCTGCCTAGCTAGGGCATATAATTTAGATACAGAAGCAAACAAAAAACAAAAAGAAAAAAGCTAATCTGAGAATAATAGATTTTTGGAATAAATCTGCTGATACACTAATATCTGTTTTCAGATATTTAGATAGTTATTCAGTGCCGTGTTGTGAAGTAGTTATGGTGAGGAGTGCTGCTACGTCCTCTGAAATGGTGGATCTCTAAGATCCCATCAAAACAACCATACTAACCGTAACCCAAGAATAATTGCTGATCGGTTTATTTTGGGCACTAATTCTTTTAAAATTGAAGATTTCAAAATAATGATATTTGGTTTCTGAATATTTTACAGCTGATTGCCTTTTTTTTTTTCGTAATTTACTATTTTTTGAGTGTGTGTGTGTGTGTGTGTGTGTGTGTATGGGTGTAATAGGTTCTAAAGAAAGGGATCTAAAGCAGAGAGAGAGAGAGAGACATAGAATTGAGAGTCTCACTCGCTACTTAGGCCAGACTAGAGTGGGAGACTCTGTTTAAATACAGCTGAGCTAGCCCTACTGGCGACAGTCTTTCAATAGTTTATACAACGCGTCAACAACCAACTACTACCTTTCTCTTCACCGTCTCTCAATCTCTAATATCTAATTATGTGTAAAATCCTGGCAGTTTGTTTTACTTTTTGATTATACAGTGTTCAGCATTATTTCCAGTTTATTTATCTCTCAAACCCAATTCACTCCTCCTCATACCCACTGTAAGGGTTTATGTACTGCGATCATCAATTGATCTATTGTACCTCCTCTAGTACCACGGGCGAGCTTGCTCATCTACACACCCTTTCCAAGGTAAGGTTGAGCTCCCTAAGGTATCCCACATTCTTAGAGGTTCTAGGCTCAGATTCCTCAGGTGTTCCTTGAGCTTGCAGTGCCCTATGAGAAATCCCGTAAGAATGCGGATCTCCAGAGATATTTTCCGTGATTTTTTTTGGTGGTCTTCGACCAGTTTCAGGCGTTCGCCGATCATGATGATGTTTTTTCAAACAGTGTGATGACATAGAATTGCACAGAGAAAATTTAGTTGATGTACGCTGATCAGGCATTACGCCTCATGTGAAATGTTGAGTGACATAGCTGTGAGTGGAATTGAGCGGATTGCCATATGATTTTTGGATATAAGCAAGACACGCGGCCGGCAATTCATGTGATAAAAAAAGAAGCAGGCTATCACGGAAAATATCTCTGATGCTTTTCTGCTCTGCGTAAACAACCACAACAAATACGGATCTTGTTTTTACCCAGACTTTGACCTTTCCTGGTTATAATCTGCCTCAGTTTCGGTAGAGTGTTCCAGAGACATGCTCTTTTAGCCACCTTCTTTTTCTTGATTTTTTTCCATACAATCGTTGACTCCGCATAAGGTCTTAGGCCCCTCAGGAGAGGAGTTGCAGTGCCTTCCTTTGCCAGGGTGTCGCCCACTTTACTGCTATTTATGTGAGTAATAATATTGTTTTGAATCACGTTGTTAATTAATGTTAGCCAACTCTATCACATAAAAAGGACAATGTTAAATTTAAATGAAAAAGTAACAATAATGTTTAAAACTACATAATAGTAATTAACTTTGTTTCATTTTTGTTAATTAAAAGACAAATTATTATGATTGTCCTATTTATTTTCAAAAAACAAACAAAAAAGACAAAATAGAGAGGAATTTGTTCGAATAACAGATATTTCATTTCTGGTTTTCTTCCTTTATTTATCTTTTTTTTTTCTTTTTTTTTTGGGAGGGGTGAATATGATCGTAATAGAATGAGAGATGGAATACCAGGTTGACTGACAGCAGACAAGCGGATTTGGTTGCAATATGACAGGGGAATTATGAATGTTACGCCACATGAAGGTTTGATGGGTAAAACCAATTTTTAAGTGGTACCACTACAGGTATTGGATGCAAAATTCCCAATGGATATATTTTTTTTATTTTATTATTATTAATATTCTTGTAAATTTAGTTGTAGATATTGAATTTAATCATATTTAGTTTAGTTAATTTTTAATTTCATTCTACCACTTTCTCTAATTATTAATGATTTTTCTTACTTACTATTATTGGTTTAAAAGAGAAAGTTATAGTGATTCTTTCAAAACTGTTTCATATTGCTTCAACTTTTTTCACTTTTCTTTTGTAAAAATATATATTTAGTGGTTACCTAAATACGAAAAAGACAATTTTTAACGAATAGTTTGTAAGTTTGGTTGTGTCATATGTGAACAAAATACATCAAAAACGAAGGACTAGTAAGCATAAACTTGATATATTTTATAACACACACGTGGTGTTTATGGGTCATTAGACAAAGAAAAATCTAGAAGAGAAAATATACATTGAGTGAACCACTGTTATACATATTAACTATGAAACTGGTTATTGCTAGGACTTTACATAACTGATAGAGAAAAGTAGGTTGCGTGAATAGAAATAACCGACTGAACTGGCGGAGTGTTGGTGATGGTGATTGTTTCCTTGATGTCTGAGTGTAGCTACAAGACTGAAATGTAGCCAGACCTTTCTTTTATACTTGTGGAAAATTTCCCTTACTTCTTCTTTCTAGGGGTTGTGATAGGTGGATCCTGATCTCGCTTATCGTAGGGAAAATATGGATAGCTTATCGTAGGGAAATGTGGTACGCCTCATGTGAAGTACTGAGTGACATAGCTGTGAGCAAAATTGGGCGGATTGCCATATGATTTCTGGAAATAGGCAAGATAAGCGGCCGACAATCCTTGCAACAAAAAAAAAACTATCATCAAAAATAGTGAATTCGCTGAACTTTTTTTTTCAGATTATCTCTAAAACGGCTTTAAAATTTACTTTAAGTTTTTAGCATTTTATTTTTTAGCATTTTCTGGATTTAGGTCTTTAATTAAAGTAGATAGGTATATATTTGGCAGTACTTAGTTATGCGTCTTCTTCAATGGAATATTTTTTATTTTACAAAATAATTATTTCAATATATTACATGAGACGCGACCTCTTGAAGACTTTAGGCCATCATGATTTCCATCTTACGAAGGCGATTGCAATGGATTTGATAAAGAGATGTGTCTTTGGTTTCGTAAGCGGGGCACATGGATGAAGAAGCTTAAATTAAGATTTAATGAAGATGTACTAAATTTGAAGCAATGGAAACAAAGACTTAAGTGCTTTAGAAAAGCGTTTGACTAGCCATTATAAGAAGAACTTTAGAGAAGCAGTGTAGTTTGGAGAATATCACCAGATTTACCAGAGATTGTCACATGAGACAATGGTATATGCACCTAGATACAGCCACTATAAGTCTCATTATGTAGGCCAGATTTGAATTGCTAAACCTTAATTACCAGTATCAGAGACATTTTTCGTGATAGCCTGCTACTTTTTGTGGTCATCGACCGCTTTCAGGCGTTCGCCCATCTTCAGGATGTTTTTGTTGAACAGTGTAATAACATAGACTTGCACAGAGCAAATGCAGTTGATTCACTCAGAGGTCAAGAGTGAATCAAGATTGTATCAACTGTATTGGCTCTGTGCTAGTCTATGTTATTTATATTGTTTAACAAAAACATCCTGATGATGGGCGAACGGCCGAAACCGGTCGATGACCACAAAAAGAAGCAGGCTATCACGGAAAATGTTTCTGATGCTTTCCAGCAATGCGGAAACAACCACCAACAACAACTTAATTACCAGTCTTATATTCAAAATAAAATATACATCTGCGCTTTATGTAATTCCAAAGAAATTGAAGATGTGCTCCATTTTTTTGGGGCATTGCTGGGTCTTTAAGGATGCCAGGCTTGGGTACTCTGGTAGCGATGCTTTGCATGAAAGGGAGATTTTAGACCTATTAAATGGTTGAGACTGGTCTGCTCTCTGTTGCTACCTGAAAGATAGTCTAGCTTATAGAAGATTGTTAATTTTTCAGTATAACCACTAAGAGGTTGTTTATCTTTTTAATTATATCTTAGAAAGTTTATTGCCTTAGAAAGTTAATTATTAAATACATAAACATATTATTATTAGTATTCATTCTTTTCTATTATGACTAGGAATTTTCAATACTCTGACAGACGGCTGTGGCCACGTCAAATGCATCTTTTTATCTGTTTATATAATGCATTTATGTATATATTTGTAAAAAAATAAAAGTAATTTATCTATGGTTGTTGTGGTGGTTGGTTCCGCAAAGCTGGAAAGCATCAGAGACATTTTCCGTGGTAGCCTACTTCATTTTGTGGTCATTGAACCGTTTTGGGGCGTTCGCCTATCTTCAGGATGCGTTTGTCAGACAGTGGTGATAACACACACTTGCACAGAGCAAAATTCAGTTTATACACTCCTACAATCATTCAGTCATTCAATCTCAGTTTATACAATCAATTCATACAATTCACTCATACAATCATTCAGTTTTTATACACACCTACACAGTGTGTATAAACTGAATTTGCTCTGTGCAAGTCTGTGTTATCATATCACACTGTCTGATAAACGCATCCTGAAGAACGGGGGAAAGCCCGAAATTGGTCGATGACTACAAAATGAAGCAGGCTACCACGGAAAATGTCTCTGATTATTTATCTATCTATCTATATTACGTGAGAAAATAATAGACATTACTTAAGACTGGGAAATTTCTATCTTTTAAGTAAAATAGCATTTTTTGTATCTTTTCAAAGCTTTCTTTTGAAGCATATTCATAATTATATTTGTCATCAGCTTTTTGCTACACACTTACATAACTTCATAAATTTATTTTTTATTTTAATTAAACTAATTTTCATTATCCTTATATCTGTTAGTATTTAATGTTTCGTTTTTGTTTAATTTACCTGTTTAATGGGTTGTTCTAACCCGTAATTGAGTTTTATCTGTAAATACATTTTCTATTTGAATCCAACATGTTCTTTAAAGTGCTATATAATTTGTTTATTTTTGGAAGTCGATCGGTGTAATACTCGTACTTCAAAAAGTGTTTTTTTTTTTCGTGCGAAGTTTAATTTTTTTTTTTTTCAGAACAAATTAGAATATATTGTGAATTGCAATAGGAGAAAATCGTGAGAGAATTGGTTGTTTCTATGTTATAAATAAATCTGTTTTATATATTCATATTTATTTCAGAATGGTTTATAAAGGCCCATTATTCTTCAAAATGAACAACGAAAATCGAAGTCCAATCAATTCGTTCCCATGTTTTGCTATAATTTATCTTCTTTTTTTTTTGTCTCTCTTTATCATTTTTATTAATAGAAAAACTTTTTCCTTATATCTAATAATTGTCTACGTAATAAAATTAAACTAATTTCTTTATCCGGTCTCCTAAAAAAGATATTGAGTTGAAAAAGAAACTTATAAACCAACTAGAGGAATCTTTATATTGTCCACGCACAAACACACAAATAATATTTCTTTCAAACAAAAATACTAATAATAAAAAAAATAAAAACTCTTGCTTTAATAAAATTAACAGTATCATAAAAACATCCAACAATCTCTTGGGGGCCCCCCTTTCTCTAGATACATGATGGTTATGAAACTAAGTTTTTTTTTTATCTTCTTAGTTAAGAATTTTTGTAAAATTATTTGCTTTTGTATTGTTATTCAGCTACTAAGGGTTTGCGGGGATGGAGGGATGTTTGAGGGGGCGGTGGATTATGATAGGGGTAAAAACCGGTCTATACAAAATTGAGGGCACATCATTCCTTGCAGTCTATTTTAATGCTTTTGTTTGTTTCATGTACTATAAAAATTACTGAACCTCTATTTCAAACTAATAAACATAAAAATGAATAAGCTTTTGCTATTATCAGAGAGTGGTGTTTGCATGGAGTTTTTTATGCACAGAATGTGATTTATTATTGGTGATAAAAACATCATTATTAAATAGGTTCTTCAATATATATATACGAGTATATATATACCAAAAAGTACGTAATATTTAGATCTAGTCTAAGTGAAAATGAACAGAAAAATTCTAATTAATTTTTTACTAAATTGTACCATGATCCATGCCATCAAATGAAAGACGCCTGGATTCCTGCTTAACAGACTTTCTCTATATAAAATACTATTCCTTCAATTGTCATTTCAATTTAAGTCTCTTGTTTATTTATTTATTTTTAGAATCTCTTACTGCTATAAGCGGAAGTATTGCGATCGCATCAAACTTTCAACATTGAGTTATAACCGGAAATACATGTATTAAAATACCTCAATGTCCCAAAAAGTGTTTTTTTTTTTTTTAGAAAATGGTCTCTGATGTTCAGTTACGTTCCAGTTATTATTTCTCTTTATGGAATTTACAACTGAAGCTAGTTAAATCGAAAATATATGTATTTAGAATTAGGGGTTGCCATGCAAAATACGAGACCTGGTTAAAAAAAAAATTGAGATGCTGAATAAACATTAGAATCAGGTAATATTCTTGTGTCTTCAAGCCTATCTCTTAAAAATCATTTTAACATAATGTAATTCAAAAAACAAAATTTGCTCTCAACTTTTGCAAATAATATAATATTAAATATTCTAAATTCAATTAAGAGTGATACTTGGCAATCCAAAATATACCTCTTTGATAGCCTAGTCACAAATGTTCTGATGTATGGATCCGAGGATTGGGCCGCTCCGTATGATGAATTAGTTGAAAGGATACACATTAGATTTTTGAAATCACTTCTACACCTTCCACGTTCTACGGCCCGACGCATACGTCCAATTGGAGACAGTAAAGAGTTCACTTGAAATTAAGAATTTTTAAACAATTATTAAGATGGGTGGCTCAAACTTCTATTAATGCCTAGTGATTGGCTACCAAAAATCTGTTACTTTAGGTTGCTAGAACTTTTTGAAAATAGTAAGATCCCTTTTAACTGGCGTCATATGGTCAGAGCTTACTTGTTAGAAATAGGTGCTGATGACATCTGGAATGCCCAGGAGGATCCTCAGCTACTGTACCGTTCTCTTCCAAGTCTATTGGAGTCATTTAAAAATAATTTGATATCTAAAGATGCTGTATCTAGGGCAATCTCATCATCATATAATCGAGTATTTAGAAATATAAGTACGTTGGGAGAACCTTATATTTCACTACAGTGCCATATTAATAAGCTAAGAGTATGTGCCCAATTAAGATTGTTTAGTGACAAGTTTTGTAGAATTTATCTTAATAATATAACATACAGATTTGATTCTGATCAGTTATACCCTTTATGTAAATCTGGTAATGACAGCATGGGTCACTTCCTGTTATTTTGTCACACATTAAATCACTTTAGACAGTTATATCTCTCGATTCATATTTCAAACCTATTAAATGATGAATCTCTATCTAACCTACTAGTAATAGAGTCTCATATTAAAGTCAATAATCTTTTTCATTATGTACAAAAGTCATTAAAGTTAAAGAACTTAATCAAACTTGATTAGTTATTTTCTTTATTTTACATTAGATACAATGATCTTATCATAGTTAATAATTTTGGTTCTGTATTTCTTATTGTTATTATTCAACATAGTGTGGCAACAGATGATGGCGGTTATCAAAAGACTGTAGCCAGGTGCTCTTTTGGTACTGTATTATTTTATAATTTTTATAGTTTTTCTTTATATAATAATTTTTTGTAAAAGACTCAACCCTTGCTGTAAGATATTTATCTTAAAAGCAATAAAGAATTGATTGATTGATTGAAATAATATAATATTAAATAATAGGATTCCATTTAAATCAAAGGCCCAAATATATGATGCAATTTTTACAGCAATAAGTTGCTACAATGCTCAATAATGGGAAATTATCAAATTGAAACCTTGCAAAAGTATTTTATATAAAAATAAACACTAAATCTACCACTTAATACCAATTTTCCCAAAAATCAGTTCCATTATATCAGTTCCCAGAAATCGCCTCCTGAAACTCCTTTCCACTCCAGACTGTCATCAAACACTCACTGCCACGAAATACCCACATACGATCTCTCCATACATTACAATTATTTATTTATTTATTATTGAGCACAATCCAGGCCACCGTACCTAGCGCATAGCCCCAAACCGGTGCCTATGGTCACTTAGCCTTGCCTACATAGTAGGCAAGTTTCCGTCCCTGCCACGGGGAGGCGGACCTCTACATATACGTCTAGTCCTTCGCAGTACCGCTACTTCGCGAGCAAACTCAACAAAGTCTTTAAAATTCATTGCACTTTTCATCAACTCTTTGCAATCTCCCGGCCAGTTCTCTCCCCTCCTTTTCAGCTTGAATTCCATATGGATTCTTGCCTTAAGGAGAGGACACCGGAAGAGAACGTGGTGCACGGTGTCCCGTTCACCGCATTCGCAATTCGGGATCTTCCAATCCCAGTTCATGGAGCTTGGAATAGAACTCCTCCATACATTACAGGCATAAAAAACTGAAACACATCCTCTCTTTAATATTTTCCTAAAGCTGCCGGTTTTTTTTTCCTTTTCTTCTGCATATTGTTCCTCGCCTTATCCCAAAAATCGTTATATAAACTTTGTAGGAAGGCTATGAGGTTAATGTAAATTAGCCCCCAAGGGGTATCTGTTGCATGCAATTACTTCGGGAGTAGCAACCCCACGGGTTAATACAGCACAGTGCTCGATGCACTTTGTCACAACAGTACACAATACACTTAAATTACAAACATCCTACATATTACAGACAAGAACAAACACAGTACACAAACCAGGGTCTCCGTCCCTAGTTAATTGGCGAAAGCCAAAGGAGAAGGAAAGGACTAGCAACGCTGAGGTCCCGGGTTCAAATCCAGCATGCTGCCCTTAAATTTTCTCTTTCTAAAAGCCTCTACAACTCACTATCCGGTGATTGGCAGTGTTGTATGTAGCTAGAGAACACTGTTTGCAGGCCGGCTGTGCATTGGAGAAGGCTCCGGGGGGGGGGGGGCACAATAGATCTTTTAGGTTACAATATGTAGTGGAATCAGATGTCTTGAAGAGGGTTATGATGCGATGAATGGTTGGGACTTAGTTAGAGATTTTTAGAGAGTTGTTACTCGAAATATGAACTACTAATTTACGAAAATAGATATATATTTTAACAATAATTTAAACGTTTGAAAAGATAAACTACAATTAATTTAAAATGATTTAAATGGTAACTAGAATGCACAACTATAATGACTGATGAATAAATATATGTTTAAAACCTTAGATAGGGATGCGCTCGCAATGTATGAACTGATGTCGTATATCACTGGTAGAATTCTGATGAAACGCTGATAAAATACTGAAGAATACTCATCCCCTCTTCCGGTGGAGAGACGTTTATATTGGCATCATTCACACATTGACAAGTGTGTAATTACGGGTCACACTAATACATCTCTTGCCGTGTGTTGACCTTAGGTCTTGAATAGGTCGGTGACCAGTGTGGCAACAGATGATGGCGGTTATCAAAAGACTGTAGCCAGGTGGTCTTTTGAGTGTTTGTTTACCCTTGTATATCGGCCAGGTGGCTTCTGTACACTGACCGTATTATGACCCTGTTGAAAGGGTTTTAGCGGTGTGCCTTTGGCGGTCCCTTTGACCGTGCACTGACCGCGGCTCTTGACCTGAATAATAGCGACTGGTTGGCACCACTAGTTATAATTTTTATAATTTAAAAATTATATCTTTTCCTTCTCGTTATCACTCCTTCTTGTTATCACATTACAGTACAACAATCCTCTACAACAATCTAGAATCTAATGTACATTGGCACCATCTATATATTATTATTGTGCATAGGGATATATTGTAATAAAGCTTTATCTATCTTCTCTAACGTGTAACGTTTTGTAACGAGTCTGCAGTTCCTTGTTTCTCAGTTAAAAATTATCAGTGTTCAACTAATGTAATTTTCTCTTCTACATTTTTTTCTGTCACCCCCCTCCAAAAAAAAAAAAAATAGAAAACCTTTTTCTCTGTGTTTTCTTTCTCTAAAGAAATTACAAAGAAATGTGAAATTCACTGTATTCGATCTTTTTCAAACACGGAATTCTTACCGTACAATTAATTCCAATTAATATGTTAATAAATAATTTAACATAACACATAATAAACTAACATAATATTTTAAAGGAAAACAAAACTCCACCCCTCCCCTTTATTAAAAAAAAACCTCCTTCAATGAATTTTCCTCATTCAAAAAATGTTTCAAATAAAACCTTGTAGCACATTATATATGTAGTTGAAAAGAAAATCTTTGGGGAATTTTCTAGAAAATTTGACTTCAAATTGTGTATTTCCGGTGAAAACTTGACAGCAGTAAGAGAAAGTAAAAATGTTTTTTTGTTTTTTACCATTCCTGTTTGTAAACTTTTATGTTTTTTAAGGCAGCAAGTAGCATTTTATTTTTGGTTGAAGATATCAAGGGTCGCAAAAAAAAATTATGTTCTGGCAGTTTAACACACTAGACGAATAGAAATAGATACTTTGATAGATCTAGGCGTCTGCTAAAGTTTTATTGCGTTTCTATCCTTTTCTCAGTAAATTTGAATTTTTTTTTATATATATTCTCAACCAGCTCTGACATTTTATAAATCATATGACGAGGCAAAACTCGTAAAAAAATTTCCATAACTGGTAAAACTTGCTAGAACGTTCCTTGTGACAATAAACATAAACACTACATGTTCATGCATGCAGTATAATATACCAAACGTGCCAAAGACTGGCTTTTTAGTACATTGCTACATGATAGTATAAAATTCGCTAGACACTTATATCATCTGGTCTGTATATAAAACTATTCTTCAATGTAAGTCGAACTTTTGAGAATTTGAGAAAACAATTAAATAAATAAATAAATAAATTGTTTTAAAATACTTTCACAATTTTTATCACAAATTTAACTGCTTTTTAGTAATAATAATAATACACTGCGTGGTGACGGTCAGTGTATTCTGTTGTAACTAAAGAACTTTATTCGTTGGCTGGCATAGCAAGAGAAGGCTCTTGGTGCCCATAATCACATTTGTTGACGCCTCTTACAAAAATCAAATAAAATTATAAAAAGTAAAAATTTATTATAATAATAATAAAAAATGGACGACAATAGAACTTGAGGCATGTATCAATTGATCAAGACTACTCTCACAGCATGAAATCAGAGCAGCCGTATAAAGGGTTGCTCTTTCGCTAACAGAAGATGGTAGAAGATTTCATCGATATTGTTACCAGGGTTAGAAGGCTGACAGAGTATTTCGTACCATATTACAGTTGATTCACTTAGTAGCAACTTTGTACGCAACTTGTATTCCATTGAATCTGAGCTCTAAGCTAATGATGGAATCAAAGATGAGAAGGGAGGTTTACTCGTTTTTGTGTGATGTCTGAAAACGTAATATTTGCTCGAGCAATAGTCAGCGATACTGAATAATGAACGTCATAAACGTGATGCAACGAGATAAATAGGCGAAATATTTTGAGGGATATCCGGTGACGTCAAATGAAGTTAAATCACACCACTCCAGAAATAGTTCATCCTCTGGTCATTCAGTGCTAGCATAAGAATAATCAACCTGAAAAAGTACTATCATTGGAAAACATGTACTATGAACTTACGCAGAGTCTAAGGATTTCCTGAAAGGCCGAGCCTGGAGAATACACTCTACTTGAGACGAGTGTTTTAGCTGAACATAGGATTACTATAAATTCTGGTAGATTTCATGAGGTACGATAAAGTATATTCATAATCGAAATCTCAGTGCCTGATGAAGCATAAATTTTCCCCGCGCATATTCAGATTTTATTTATTCATTTATTTATTTTTTTATTTTTTGTATTTTATTTTTTATTTTTTTACATTAGCCAGTTTGATTGAGTGCTGGAAATTGTAACATATTGGCATTGCTCTCTAAGTTTGGCTTGTTTTTGTCTCAAGACCAATATATTTGTGGAACAAAACAGAGTTTTTCAAATTCAACATGGTATCTATTTGATCTTTATTTAAGCCACTTCTCTCTCTTCCCCTTCATTCTTGCAATGATTAAGAAATCTTGAGAGAGTTGTGGCACGCTTATTGATATTTCTGCCATGTAAATCTTGGAAACAATATTATGGTTAATGCTGCTATGAATGTTATGTTGTTATGGTGCTATAAATGTATAATGGAGCTGATGAGGAGAGAAATTGGGATTGATTAATTAGACGAGATATGAAGACACTGTTTTAATATGGCTATAAGTCTACACAAACTGCACTGGACTTGTAATGATTTTATAGAATAAAGGGTTAGATTAGAGTTATGACACGATGTGATGTATTGGGTGAATCTGATAGATCGATGGATGTCTAGATCTCTCACTGGCTTATATACAGGTTCCCCACTCTAGCCTGCTTAAGTGAGAGAGTACCAGAGAGAGAGTGTTTTTTCTCGGTCGGGCTTGTGTTCTCTTTCTTGCCGTTACAGATGTATGAGTGATGAAAACTCAGAACTACAGGACGGAAAGATAACAACAGTTAAATCATTAAATATAGTCATTGGTTGTAAACATATCCTCCGTCTGAAAAAGAGTCTCCAATGTTTTTTGAGAGGCAGTGCTGCTTATCGTAAGCCGGATAAAGTTTCCGGTAACTAGGGCTGAGAAATAAACTTGATGGCAGACAAAAAGCAAGCCGTGATTTCTCAACTCTGCTATATATAATAAGGGAAATTTTGGAACAAAACCCAGGTGAACAGAAACAAATCTCAAAAAATGAGTATGGGAGAAATATGTCGGCTGAAAAGCATTTAATTAGAGTCGATCGGATCTTCATTGGTTACTTGCATCAAGGCTCAATATATTGGCAAAGCTTAGAAGATGAGAATAACAATAACAATAATAATAATAATAGGTCTTATATAATGCATTTTAATTGAGATAACCAAAATTATATTTAAGTTAAACCATAGCAATATAGCGGTTTCCATCTATTGAGATATAGCAAAATGTCAGTGCGTTGAGCATTTGGTCAAAGTTCTATACAAATATGTTGGTTGGTATACGTGGTAGTGGGCCTATCCAGCGGTTTCTATTTAAGCCCTTCATTTTAGCATCTATATATACATACGCGCACAGTCACTTTAACTGTACATACGAGCGCGCTCTCACTTGCAAGCACATACAAGCGCACACATTCACTGACACCCACACCCATACACATACACTGAGTGAGAGAGAGAGACCAACACTGAGCCCTACTCAACCAGAGTCCACTCTTGTACATACGCTTTCCCCCATCCCCCACCCTGCCACCCCATTTTAAACCCTTTCCTAACCCTATATAAACCCTTTTCCTATCAGTACCTCAGAAGAGAGGGAATGAGACAGTACGGCCCAGAGATACAGCAATGACATCAGACCTGACATTACAGATTAACTCAATTGAAGAGACTCAAACAGCATCTCCCACCTCTACCATCCTCTTTACCTCCTTTCTACTCTTAGTTGTAACGAGCCAAGTGAACCAATGAAAACCAACTTCCGCCCTAATCCATATTTTACTGATGATACATTCGATTAAATATGTTCAATCCTATTTCAAAATTCAATTAATGCTTACTACTTTGAGCATTGAAAAACTTATCCAAAATATATATGTACGAGTACTTTATATTATATTGAATAAATGATTATTAGTATTTAAAAAAAAAAAAAATTCACTTCCTATATTCAGGCGGAATAAAAAAAAAAAAAAAAAAAAAAACCTATTATGTAGCTTGCCCTTATTGTGAATATCTCAAATTTAATTTACTAACTTTAAACATGGAATTTTTATGCTAACCCTATACAGGAAGTGGAGATACACATTATTTTTCAGCTTCCACAAAATCCAACTGGAAAAAATATTTCAAATTCATAAAAATGATAGAAAATGCAATAAGCATTTAAAGTTTTTTTAGAAAACAGTTTCAATTGTTTTTGAGAAAACCCTCATTTGAATTTGACAAAATTTGAATTGGAACAAAGCATTTAAGAAGCATCTTAGATGCGTCCGGAAAGAGAAAAAAATACATCTCAGAGAACCACTGGAAGGACTCGGAGAAATGCTTGCTGCTTAAAAGATTTATAAAAAAGATAAAAGACAGAGAAACTTGAAGTAACTTCTCTCTCTTTCGACTAGTTCTCGATACCAAGCCTTTCCTGACTCCACGTATATTGTCTGCTTCAATCTTAACCCTAAACTAGTTTCCTCTGATGAACCCAAACTAAGCATGGGGGGGGGGGTTGTGCACCGGCGGGGATCACCTTCCAAGAAAAGTATCAATCCTCTACATCAAATCTCCTTCTTAGCTCAACTTTTCAGTGTCCATGAGCATAATGAGCCTTCCAAGAAACTAACCTGAATTACCTCATTCCCATCACATTGCCTCTTGAAGAGGATGCTTTATCTTACGAGCCATTTTTCAATGATCTCAAAAGCAGTTCAAATCAGTGTTACTTGCAATTAATTTTTTTTTTTTTTTTTACTTCCCAGACCCATCTTCATCTCTTTCCCTATGGATGGATGAAATGGATGGATGGGAAAGAAAGTAGGTAAGCAAATTTGTTTAAAACCTACAAACCACGATTGAACATCAAGATATCCGTACCTGCAGGTGAGAACGGGGGGTGAATTATAATTTTTTTTTTTTTAGGTAAAAGGTTTTAATGCCCACACAGTCTAGGGAATCTAATAGATGATCACCCTAGTGCAAAATTTGGATCCCATGGAATTAAGAAAGAATAGATAGATGCCACGTGGAGCGTCGTCCTTTTAGTTGCCTCTTACGACCTCTTAGTTAAAGTCGGGGCGGGAGCAAGCCTATTCTAAATCCCGGAATAAAGATAAATAATATTTATTTTTCGTTTTTCAATTTTTTTCAGGATACTTAATTGATTTTCTATTTTAATTTATGTATTTATTTTTGCTCAATACTAAACATAATACATATGTAAGGACTTACACCTAATTCGGTAGCTGGAAGTTAAGCTCGCCTAAAAAAATGCCATTACTTTACTTTATTTATTCAAGGATATATATAAAACTATCCTAAAATATTTTCCCATATATTGAATGGCTGGTCAAGTCTGTTGATATTATAATAGAAATAAATTGTTCTTTCAGTTGTGTGGTAAAGGGCAGGACTTCGGCCCGATGACTGGTATTCCCTGAATGGGAATACTGGCATGCGGCCTGATGACTGATCCCTAAAATATTTTCCCATATATTGAATGGCTGGTTAAGTCTATTGATAATATAATAGAAATAAATTGTTCTTTCAGTTGTGTGGTAAAGGTCAGGACTTCGGCCCAATAACTGGTATTCTCTGACAAGTAGAGAAAAGAAGGACTATTTATTTAGATAGAATAAAAAAAATAATGAACTATTTTTTTATAATGTGATTTAAATTAAAATTAAGAAATTGTAAAAACAACCTAACAACAATTTTGCAATATTTTTATTCATAATAATTAACAAAATAATAAAATATATATATATATATATATATTTTTTTTCAAGCTATTTTTGTTCCATGCCCGTGCACATTCTAATTGACCAGCACACTTACCTTTGTTACGATAATCCAGCCGAACAAATTTGTGTACTAAATACTTTTCTTTTTCTTTTTTTTTTTTATTTATTTAAGGCGTCTCAACATCTGTGGTCATTTGCGCCCGGAGCCTTCTCAGTGCACTGCCGGCCTCCGGACAGTGTTCTCCCATTACAGACAACACTGTCCATCACCGGACAGTGAGCTGTAGGGGCTCCTAGGAAGAGAAAATCTAAGGATAGCACGGCTGGATTCGAACCCGTGATCTCCGCGTTACTAGTCCAGCGCGCTACCACTGAGCTAATCCCTTCTCTTACTAAATACTTAACAGACGTGATTGCTAAGGCCACAACTATATGGCAGTGGTCCATGGCGGTTAAATTACTACTAAACCCGCATTACTCCACGGTATTCCAGGCTGAAGTTTATGCAATAAAAATCTGTGGTGAGGAGAATTTGCGTATGGGCTCTAGGTATAGAGAGATATGCATCTTCTCGGACAGCCAGGCTGCGCTGAATGCACTTCGGGTATTCAGAATTACCTCTTCCCTGGTCAGGAAGTGTAGAGACTCCCTAGAGGTATTATCCCGGCACAACCAAGTTCGGCTAGTATTGGTGCCGGGACATAAGGCGATTAAAGGTAACGAAATAGCCGACCAACTGGCCAGGGATGGAGCGAATACTGTCTCCTGTGGGCCGGAACCTGTTCTGGGAATAGCCAAAAGTATGGCGAAGATGTGGCTGACAGAATGGACTCGGAGAGAGCATAATCGTCACTGGCGGCTAAGTACTGGGGCAAAACACGGCAAAATGGTCATGCCAGAGCTGTGAAGAAGAAGAAGAACCAGAGACACCCTGGGTCTAAGCAGGTATCAGATTTCTCTGATAACGGGCCTGTTTACTGGGCATGGTAGGTTCAAGAAACATCTGCACAAGGTGGGATTTGTGGATTTAGAGCCCTTGTGCAGACTATGTCAGGAGGAGGAGGAGGCGGCCTCTCACCTGCTGTTTGATTACGTTGCAATCCGCAGATTGCGGTACGAGATCTTCGGCACGTTGAGACCGGAGGAAATCGTACTCCAAGAAGGACTGGTGGGGAAGGTTCTGGACTTCATGATGAGCGGAGGGGGGCTTCCTCTACTAGGTTTCGAGGGATTGGCTCAATAAATCTCAATGTATACCCCCTGCAGCATTCTAATTCTAAACCCGCATTACTGATCTGTGTTGCGCTGCCCCTCTTTAAGAATTATTGTAGACATTTTTGCTTTCGTTGTTGCGTTCGCATAGACAAAATATCTCAAAAACAAAAACCAAAAAAATCGCAGAAAGTACAAACTTGAAACTTAATATTCCATTAAAAAAAAAATCACTAATCATATGACAATAAGGTTTCGGTGAATGTCCATCAACCGGAAGTCCAACATTTTAGTTTCAGTTTTTTTTTTGGAGATCAAATAGGGTACACTATATTTTATTACATACATAAATTTCTATCACTTTTGTGCCTTAGCATTTTTATAGCAAAATTGATTTGGGGGGGGGGTTGTTAGCAATGGTATGCTTTCCTCTAAAGCACCACATCAGTACATGTATATTATATCGCCTATATAAGAAAAAAAGTACCATTGACCTATATTATTAGAATTCCAAATTTAAAGCGAATTTGGTTAACCGGGAATGCGACTTCATTCAATAAGTTTTTTTTTATAAGCTTTTTGGAATTTTCTCTAAAACAGCAAGAAGGATTTTCTTTCTAAGCTTCGAATGCTAATTGCATTAATATAAACCTGTCACTTTTATTTGAAACATTTTTCTGAAAAAATTAGCCGATTTCCAGGTCTCTTCTGGAATAAAATATAATTACTACAATTATTACCTGCCTTGTGTAGATATATGTACTCCCCAGCACGTCCTGTATTTATGTTAGGATCAAGTAAAAATATCCAATTTTATAGAAAATTAGTAATTTTTATAATATTGTATTAACTGCAATTATAATGAGAAAGTCTCAGAAGACAGATTTTATTTATTTAACTATAATATAGTCTGTCTTTTGTGAATGTTAATCATAAAGAAAAAAGTGAAAAGAAACAGGAAGAAGTGTTTATTCGAAATTAGAAATGATAATTCAAAATGAAATTCTTTGAAACAAAATCAAACCAAAAATGGATGGATACAGTTATCTTTTAAAAGTTAGTAAAAAAAAAAGCTGCATTTAATATTGAAAGGCAGATTTAATATTTCTGTTATAAATAGGAAAATTGTAATGTAAAGTTATGTTAAAGTGTTGTAAAGTATAATTGTAAAGTATTGCAAAATATTGTTAATGATTTCGTTTAGTATTTATAAATTCTTACTTACTTACTTAGTCCATTTCTCTTCTACCTCTCGGTGTAGAGGATCCCTTATATAAAACCTTCCAGCGATCCCTATCCTGCACCAAAGTACCACGCCTATTCCAATCTAAATTCTTTTTTGTGAAGTCATTCCTGACGACATCTTCCCATGTAGTTCGAGGCCTTACCCTTCCTCGCTGACCCTGCATCTTAGTCTCGTAGCAAGTCCTTGCCACGCTGCCGCTCTCCATCCTCATCAGATGTCCAAACCATCTGAGCCTGTTCTCTCGAAGCACGCTCTCCACAGGTTTAACGCCGAGGTTATTCCTTATGTTGACATTTCGTACTCTATCCCTTCTTGTTTTTCCCTCGATTCTTCGTAAAAACCTCATTTCTGATGCCTGGAGCATACTGTGGTGCTTAGATGTAATGGCCCACGACTCGCTGCCGTATGTTAAGACCGGGATGTAGGTGGATTTGAATATTGCCACTTTTGTACCCTTGCTCACTTCCTTTTTATTAATAAAGCCTTTCTTCAGAGCATTGAACAATCTTCCTGCCGATGCTATCCTATCATTAATTTCTTTATCTATTCGGCCTTCCTCATTAATGTTCACTCCCAGGTACTTAAAGTTGGCGACCTGCTCCATACCCTCCTGAGCTAGCTTTATTCTCAGTGGTGCGCCATTCTTACGGCTGATTTCCATAGTTTTACTTTTGTTCACACTGATACTCATATTAATATTCCTTAGCTCTTCATGAAGGATATTAATATTATATTGCAGGTTCTCTGGGGTATTGGCCAACACGGCTATGTCGTCAGCGAATGCTAGTAGGCTAAGCCTTACACAAGACATTCGGTAACAACCGACTTCAAAGTTTCTCATCCTTAATTGGCTTCTTCGAAAAACATCGTCCAAGGCAATTATAAACAACAGAGGGCTGAGGCTGCAACCTTCAGTAGTAAATTTATAAATTCTTACTAAACAAAATTCGGGATTTACTATTTATTTATAAGAGTTATTGGATTTCAAAAATTAAATAAAGAAAAGTTAGATTAATGTTTTATCTTCTTCATCTCTTCTCTATAATATTTCTTTAGCCTCTGGACATTGGCGACCTTTTGACAAAAGAATTCATTAGCGATTAAATGTAAATGGCTGATAAATCATCCCTTCAACACATTACTTGTTGCAAGCGCATATAATTTGACAGTAAAACAATAAACCAAATGCATTTATTGAAAATCAAATATTATTAAATAAATCCATTTCTTCTTGACGGATTTATTGCCAAAAATTAGTTCACACTTTAATTGTTTATTATGTTAATTTTTTTGTGATTAATGAAAACTAAAAAACCAGATTTAGTAATAATGATACTGTCAGAAGTCCACGTGTTTTCTTCACTCATACCACACAATCAGTGGAGTAACATCAACTAAGTGTATACACGTTGGTGGTGAAAGGAGTGAAAGTACCCCAAAAGTGGTTACGAACATCCGAATGAACCAAAACATGAAGAAGAAGTTTGTGTGTGTGTGTGTGTGTGTGTGTGTGTGTGTGTGTGTGTGTGTGAATGTTGACGATTACAACTCGCTCTTCTCTCTATGGCTATAGGAATGAGTATCGATTTTGGAAGCCAGAGTGCGCCCTAGTCAACGGACAAAACCTTCCACCACTACCCATCCACCCACGCACACACATAAACTGGTTGTGTTTGTGCATAGTGTGCGCACACACACATACACACACACATATATATATATACATATTTAGTATTGTACTTGTGTGAGTGTATTGCAAGCGAGGGTGGGCAGGCTAGCAAGGGTTTCATGTAAAAGGGTCGTAAGGGGGAGTGGTGGTGTAAATCTGTAATAAGTGGGGAAATTCGATCGCTTTCATTGGTGCGTATCCTTAGTGGTGGGGATATTGTGGGTGGTATGGTGGGGGAACTTAAAGGACCACCTTCTGAAAGCAGTTCAGTCTCACACAGAGCCCTAATAGGTCCGTTTCATATAAATCATACACTCACTTATAAAATAGTAAATAATTATATTTGTATTATATATATATATATTTAAAAAAAAAAAAAAAATTAAGTACAAAAAAATTAATAATAATTTTTTTAAACAAATTTTAAAGACCATTTCTATATAATTTTTGTAATAATTATTCTACACTTTTTTAATAGAAAAAAAAAATATATTTCTATGTATGAATATGAAATTTTAAATAGTTTCCCCATTAAAAAAGTAACAAATTAATTATATTCTGATACACTGCCGTCCGTTTAATCAACACCGATTGACTACGTCCGAATTTTTTTTTAATTTTCAAATCGTTATTTGCCAAAAAAAAAAAACATAAAAAGTAAGGAAAATACCAGATACAAGAGGAAACGTTTTCCCCACCCACTATAGAACTGTCATCAAATAAATAAAGTTTATATATATATTTTTTTTTTTTATTAATTTGAAATCGGCAAAAAGTTTAATTTCAAAAAACAAAAAAGGACTACGGATTTCTTCAACAGATAAAACTCGGGTCATCACAAGAGACTGGACGACTGATCTGGAGCGATTGCATACGTCATTTCAAATGGTACAAATGATAGAAATGGTACGGGCCGATCCGCGACCCACATTTATGGTGAGTTTGTTTTATATTTTTTTGGTGTTTATTTGTTTGTTTTTTTTTTTTTTTTAATAGCACTTTTGACAATTTATTTATTTATTTTTAATTCTTGTTAATTTGACCTATAATTTCAAGCATGTTGCTCTTCATCAACTCTTGTCTAGCAAACATGAATGATTCTTCTTAATTTAATCGAAAAAAATTTTACATAGGAAAATTAATTCTACTATTAATTATTAAATTAAACTTAATAAAATTACCCCGCCATCATTGGACCACGCTTTTGAAAAAAGCAAATAATTATTCTCGCACTTTTTATAAAAAAATAAAAAAACAATAAAGTAATAATGATAATAATAATAATAATAATAATAATAAAATAAAATAAAAAAATTAAATAAATAAAACAGCTCCCCTTTATTGGCTTTACTTCAATTCTTATCAGAGACCAATCCCAATACAGCCTTTATACCAACCAATGCTTTTAGGGGATCCCATTCTTCATCCTTTACAGGAGAAAATAAATAAAAAAAAAAAAAAAACCTCTCTTCGATCTAACCCCCCCTTTTTTTTTTTTTATTTCATAGCATCGCTTATTATAACATATATTTTCACTAAAATACTTTTGATTTTTTTGAAACTCTCTTTTTAAAATAGAAATAAAATAAAAATATTATTAGTTTTTTTTTTATTGTCTTTGCTTAAAAAAAAAATAAATAAATAAATAAAGAAGAAAAATTAAAACAAATCTTGATTTAGCTGGCTACATTTGGTCATTAGATAAAAGGATCATAGACAATGGGGAGAACTATTGGTTTAAATTTATATTTACGACCCTAGACTTGGAAATGTTTGTACTCTAAAATATATATATATAGATAAATTGTAAAATCCGCAAAGTTGTGGCATAAAATGTTATATAAAAATATTGCAATACTTTTTTATATTTCAATTTAAATCATATACTACGACAAATATTATATTCACTAAAATATATTTAAAAATTTATATATTAATTATCTTATATAATATAATCAAATTTATATAATATCATAATAATTATTTTTATAAAAAATATAAAATAAATAAATATAGGATTATATAGAAAGTGATAAGAGATTTGAAGGCACAACTTCCACTTTACTAAACCACCTTTCAAATCACTTAAATTGTATGTCCACTATTTTACTATTTCTATATAATATATATTTTTTTTTTTTTTAATTGTCTCTTTGATTTAATAGTTGTTATTATTATTATTATTATATTTTTATTAATAATAAATATTTCTTCCCTTTTTAAAGCGATTGAAATTATTCATTAATTTTTCTATTAATTGTATAATAAAAAAAATAATTTAATTTATTATAATTACCAAAAATTTGTATATATATATATATATATATTATATAATGCCTAATTTGATGATAAATAATTTTTATTAATGTTTCTTATCTATTATATTTTTTTGGGAGGGGGAGGAGATTTGTTTTTTAACCCTGTCAACCCTTGAAGAAAAGATTCAACGAATTTAAAACATATATTATTACCATATGGTAACTTTTTAAGAGTACCATAATGATTCATTCATTCAATTAGTTTTTTTCATATCTTATGAAAACATTATATTGGAGGTTGAGTTTTAGAAAAAAAAGCTCTGTTTTTTTTATATTAAAATATTTGAGGCTACATGATGATGTTGAACAGCTTTATAAGTTCACGTTAATCTTCGTAATAACCCTTTTTTTAATATCACTGTCTATCTAGTTTTTGCCGCTAAATTACTTTATACCTAGAACATCTCAGCCCTTAATTCACCTTATTTTGTAATAAAAAAGAATCTCTGAATTGTTATTCTTGTGGTGTAAAATCTTATTTTAATGTTTTCACTTTTGTATAATAACCAGCCCTTAATGAAAAAATTCTTAGTTTGATTGCTTTTGCTTATTATATCTAATATTGTAGTGTTGGCAGTTTTTTCATGGTTGAATCATGAAGTTTTGTGGATTATATCAAGGTGATTCATCAATTCAGAGAAATGTCCTACATTTTTTTTTCTGTAATTACTAATTTTTTTTTTTTTTCTTAAAGAATTGTAGATTTTGGTCATTAAATTGCAGTAAAAAGACTTCAAGTTTTTTTCTTTTTAATATAGCTAAAATATAATCAATTTTGTTCTTTACTTTTTCTAATACATTCAATCTTCTTTTTAACTTACAGCTTGAATCTATTCCATCATATTGTGATATCTAACCATTAAATTCTTTTGCCTTGTTCGATCAATTTTTTTTTTTTTTTTTATCCATATGGTAAATGAATCCATCATGTTTTTTTTTTTTTTTTTTTTGAACAATATGCTCTAATTTATGTAAATCTCTAAGAAATTCCTTCTTTTTTTTTTTTTATTGCGATCAATTCAGGCTACTTTTATAACTAACAATTATAAACAATTGTTTACAATATTTTATTACACCACTAGCAATAGTAGTTAGTGTATATGACTTTAGTCTCTGAAGAAAAAACCCTTTTAATTTACCACTAACCTAAAATGTGGAAGCATTTATTTTTCCTTTATTTATTTGGAATATTATAATTCATCATCGATTTAGGTGAACTTAAAACTTTTTGTGCACCAATAAAAATATCTTATAAGACGTCAGTATTTTAAGTGAAGTCAAGATGTTGAATGCTTTAAGTATTCTTCCACCTTAACATGCTAGTCGTATCATATTTTAAATAAACGATGAACTTCTTCTAGATTAATATTCCCAAAATTTGCCAAAATAAATCATTTTATTCTATTTTTTTTTTTTTTTTTTTTTTTTTTGCCTTGCTTCCGTCTCTTCTAGATTTATACAAAATCTTGGACAATAGTTCAATAGAAAAAAATAAAAAAAATGAGTTACCTTATCTGATTAGTTCAGTTTTTCACTTTTTTTTTTTTTTTTGAGATCATAAACATTATAATGTAAATTAAGTTATCTCTAAATTATCTTAAAAAATATATATAAACCTTTCTTTTTTTTACTATTATCTAGAATTTTCCAAGGTTATATCATCTAATTTTTTTTTATGCAAATAAACTTAGGTTCTTAAAATTTATAGAATATTAAGAGAATGAAATTTTATGTAAATTAAGTTTCCCCCGAATTTGAAGTTAAATTTAAATATGACCTTATTATATAGTATCCATTTAATATTTCTTCTTCTTTTCTTTTCTTTTTAAAAAAAAAGAAAAGTTTTTCAAGGCTTTCAGTTGTGTTATGACAAATATTATCTGTACGTTTGATCGTCAAAAATCATTTTCACTATTAAAGAAAAACAGTTTTGTTCGTTTTTTTAAAAAAAAAAAAAAAAATACTGATATTTCTATTAATTCAGACCATTTTTATGTTTCTCATTCGTATCATTTTAATTTCCTCTCGTTTAAAGATTTTTTTTCATGAATTGTATTCTATTGCACTTATAATTATCACAATTGTGTCATAGTTACTGGTAATTTTATGTTTTTGGATTCCTTGAAGTCAAAAAGAGTATTAAGAAATTTGGAACTTACGAATTAGGATGATATTCCATTTATGTTTCACTAGTAAATCGTTATTGAATAGTATGTCAATATGCATTGATTGTATGCATTAAATATTAGAATTTATACTTTTTTCCAAAAAAAAAAAAAAATAATGGCCTTAACCAATCACTTTAAAGTTAAATTTACTATATCACCTTTAACTTTTATTTAATTTTTTTTGAGTTTTTTTTTTTTTTTAGTGCCTTTAAATATTTTTAAATAAACGTATACTATTTCAATATATTATATTGCTATATACCTCTTATATCTCCTTTATTATATAATCATAATTATTAATGTTGGACAAATTATGAGTTTAAAAAAAAAAAAATGTTTTATCTAAAGAAAGCTGAGAAATACTGTGAAACAAAGTCGTGTAAATAAAAAGATCCTGATTTTTTTTTTTTAAATTTCTTTCTTGCTGCAGGTAAAAGGAAAGTATTGCGAAGTGGTCAAATTTACGATATCAAGTTTACAGCCGAGATCTTCAGAGTTCAAATAATTTTTTTTTTTAATTTTTTTTTAAATGATCCTTTATATGGTGTGTGTGTGTGTTTTCGTGTATGTATGTTTCTAATATATATTTTTGACACAGCATAGCTCAAATTGTAGCAATTGTTAGCCGTTAGAAATGATCAGGTGTTTTTTTTCTGTGAGCGATATTTTACAAGTTATGAATGAAAACATGATTCCTATAAGAAATTTCAAAATGATATTATAACGGTTTTTTGATTGAATAAGAAGAAAAGTACTATTTTATTATAAATTTTACTCCTCATTAATTACAGATCTTGCTCGAACTGGCCTCCACCATTAGAGATGTATTTCTTTGGTCGTAAGGTACAATTGGCAGGAAAAAGCATGTGTATACATCTCTAATGGTGGGGGCCAGTTCGAGCAAGATCTGTAATTAATGAGGAGTAAAATTTATAATAAAATAGTACTTTTCAATCTTCTTATTCCATCAAAAAACCGTTATAATATCATTTGAAATTTCTTATAAGAATCATGCTTTCATTCATAACTTGTAAAATATCGCTCACAGAAAAAAAAACCGTTCAAGTAAATTTTTCTTGCAAAAAAAATATGGGAATCTATTTCTTAAATAAAAACCACACCTCCACATTTGAAAAAATGAAGTTGGTGTCTGTATCTCGCTTCTGGAAGCACCAAAATAAGTTTTTTGCAAATTAAACTTGGTTTTATAAGAAAAAACTACGGGGACACGTATTTTTTAGTTTTTTTTTTTTTTTCTAGCTATCTTAGTTTCTGATAAGAAGTCGTCGTTATCCATATACCTTGGGACACCCTGTATATATTTGTCCTACTTCTTGGTCCCTTCACTACCAACGATTCCGGTGGAGCGGGAATTATTGTTAGGAATCGTTGGTAGTGAAGAGACCAAGTAGGACATATATATATATATATATATATATATATAGCCTTTGAAGATGGCAAACAATATTTGCCGAAACGTCGGGTTTTAAATTAAAAACACTTTAAAATTATTTAGTGCTTTTTTTTTTCTTTTTTTTAAAACTTTCTGGTCGACAAGCCAAGATACGCCTCATAGCTCAAAAATGAAAAAATCGCCGAAAGTTCAAATTTGGACATACTGTTTAAATATCACCGACAAGGATCCAACTGGAACATTTTTTTTTTTTTTCAAAATTCTTTTCAACCAGAAGTACCATTATACCAGAGTAAAATTTTTCAATTTTTTTTTCTGCTTTTTTGTTCAAAAAAACGGATGCAATGATTTTCATTGAACTTGATACATCAACTAGGCTTATAGGGGTTTTTTGGAGAAGGAGATATGCTTTATGCTTTACTTTTACATTTAAAACTTTTCTTGATGATGCTGATGATAATAATAATACAATTAAATATTGTTTATGTAGATCGGTCCGCCATGGTGGATAAAACATCTGGTATTTTATCCATCGTAGCATGTATATACTTCCTGACCCGTTCAGATCATCGTCACAACAAATTATTTTTAAGTTCTTGTAGAGAGAGTTTACTTCAACGTAATGTTTTTTATTACTCACGACACTTGTTGCCTTGTTGATTATATATACGGGAGGCTAGAGGAAAAAATTATCTTATAACAATTTCCATGTGAGTGTATGTATGAACAAAACATGACAAAAAGGGAAAATCGTTGTAGATTTCTAGTATTCCAAAATTTGAAGAAATTCAGTTGTGACTTTACAATATAGATTTTTCTCGAAATTATTAATCTATCACACAACATTTTTTATATGAACGTTTTACGGAGAAAAGCTCATTTTCAACGAATTTTATAGAATTTGTTAAGTTAGATTTTGAAGTGTTATCATACTGTCTACTAGACATATTGTAACCTCAAATCACACTATCTTTTTATTACCCAGCACTATCCAATATGGATATTTTTAAGGGTCATAACTAAACGTTATGTAAAGTTTATAATTACGTTAATTGCGTAGAAAGTCGTGTATTTCAGATCATTTTTTTTTTTTTTTTTTTTTTTTTTTAAGATAAGATTAAATTAACCGGAATTATGGTGTTAAAAAGTTTTGTTTTATTTTTAACAATTAAAACGATTAGAATCGCTAATTTACGTTGAACTCAGATAATAAAAGTGTGCATAATAAATTGATTTATTGCTTCAATTTTTAACAAACAATTATAACGGGAATGGTAATTATTTTTTTTTTTTTTAATTTTTTATTCAATATTTACAACTGCATTATGTATATATATAACAAGTAAATATGATAGAAGGAATACTATATCATGCAATGGTCATGAATGGCAGTTATCCAGTGATAAATGACATTAGTTATCCAGGAGGTCGCGGGGCCAACGGCGCTTCTGCCGTCTTTGGGGATTACCTGGGAGTGAGTTTGAGAGTAGAGGGCTTGGACGAGGGGATTTGGATGGAGGGATAGGTGATTGTGGAATTTGATGTATCGGGATTTTGCGGGGATCTTGAGGTCGTTGTGGTTGGTGCGGTTGGTGACGTAAAAAGGGGCGTCGACAATGCGTCGGAGGATTTTCGACTGAAGGGTTTGGATTCTGTTGAGATTGGAACGCGCTTAGCAGTGCCGTATAGTTGGAGCGAGCAGTGAGATTGGTAATTATTAAATTTATAGTTTTTTTTTTTTTTTTTTTTTACGTATATTTGAATCTGATAACAGAAAAAGCATATTATAATTTTTAAAAAATATATATATATATCTGTAATTTAACATAAATGAAAAATAAAAAGTTGAATGAGAAAGAAATCCCCCTTTTCTAAACATCCGTCCTATATTAATCAATGACTTGTAGAAGAGATTGAATCAGCTGACGAAATGCATTTTGCATTTCTCCCTCTCTATCTCTTCCCCCCCATGATCATTATGTTCACATTGCCAGTTGTTCCCACTCCCATGGGGGTTTAAAGGAAACATTTTTACTCCCCCATATGATTTAGCTCTAGCACCCTTTAAGTTATGATTTCTAGTTAGCATCATAAAACAGCCTATTTTATAATAATACAAAAATGTATTCTCATTTTGGAAAATTATTATTATTATTATTATTATTAAAAAATTCCCAGATCCATCATAACCCCGTGAAATTCAAATTTCCAAAAGAAAATGATTGAAATAAAAATTAATATAATGTCCATAAAGTAATCCATGATAAAAGATAAGAATCTTATTCGTTCAAATCGTGGAAAATAAAAAACTATTAATTTAAAGAGAAACATTCAATTGTCGGAATTAAAAAAATAATAAATAAATAAATAAAATGTAAGACCGACAAACATATATACTTACCTAAATGGAAGAAAATCATATTCTGTTTTTGTATACACATGGGAAAAAAATTCGGTATGAAACGTCCACAAATACGTAATTTCACTTATTGTTATTTTCATAACTCTAATCAAGAAACTTTCATCAAATTAAAAAAACTGTTTATTTATATGGTGGAACCGTGAGTAATATTGGAATTACTTTTTAGATAAAAATCTAATATCATGGCGTCCCATAAGCTTTCTGAAGTCTGAAGTCTTTTGCAGACTGGTTCTCATAGGAGTTAAAAGAAAATTGTTATCTTATTCTTTAAAAAAAAAAAAAAAAAAATATTCAGGCTATCCGAAGGAGACTACTCACGGGCCATTTTAGGCTCATTAATAAACACATGCAACGCATGAGCCTGACAGGGAATAGCCTAAGTAGGCTTTAATGAAGAGGAGGAAACGGCACTGCATGTGCTGGGTTGGTGTGTTGAGGGGCGTCTGTCGCTAAGGCTTCGTCTCTCTTTGGTGTGAAGAGATTCCGCGGTGCTGGGAACTATGACTTTACGCTTACTTGTAAAGTATTGTGCGAGTTCTTCCTTGATGGAATATTATAGGACCGCTACCGCAAAGATAATGCAACCACAGCAGAGAGTAGAGAGGCTCTCTCTGGTTAACAGAGACTACTCTCTGACTTAGGCGGGCTAGAGTGGGAGAACCTGTGTATATAAGCCAGTGGGAATCTATCTAAAGGATATCTATCAGATATACATCGCATGGTGTCATATCTTTACTCACACCATTCATTCTATCATTTTCAATATAAAGTCCAGTGCAGTTAGTGTAAACTTAGCTACATTATATTAGTTATATTATCTCGTTCATTTAATCAAACCTAATTTCTCTCCTCAACAACTCCATTATATGGAATTAGCTAAGTTTAGTGCGTTCAATTGGAATGTGAAAGCACCCAGTTTGAGTTCAGGTTAGCGCTCGGCCTTTAGCCCTTTTTTTCCCTTAATCAGCCTTTATGGCACGCATCTCTATGCTTGGTAGCCTTTTAAGGATTATCTGCCAGAGGCCGGCGCCAATGACCGCAGATGTTGACATTTTTAAGTAAGAAGAAGAAAAAAAAAAAGTGAGCATTTGATAAACGGGTCGACCGGTTAAGGCACGCATCTATAAAAAGAAAATATATAGAATTAAATGAATATTTTATGCAAAAACTAATTCTGAAGAATAATTGGCAATTTTAAAAATGCATCAAGAAACAGTATTGTGAGTAATTTTCAAATATTATTATAAAATTAAAATATTAACAAAATTAGTGAAGTTCGTACTGATAAAATACTTACTCTACAAAATTGCCCATTAAATTTGCATATATTTAAATAAATTTTCAATTAAATATTTAAAAAGTAAACATAGTAAAATAGCTCAAAGTATATGTTATATAAATTGGGAAGTTATGACATGCCATCCATTGAGTCTGATAGGATATATAACTGGGATTTTCTCTCCCCCCCGCCAATCCCCAAAACCATCACAAAAACAGGAAAGGACTGACTGGCGGCTGGCAGCAATGGTATCCGACAGTAATTATTGTGGCGGGTAATGAAAGATTAAAGCCCCTACCAATCATAACAGAGAACTTGCAGCAGTAACTATGGATATTGCTATGTCGTCCCAATAACGACTGTTTTACGTCTGATACACCTGCGTGCAATATACTCTGAAAAGGGGGGAGTTTGTTTCTGTTTGTGTGATTTCTGTAATGTGTCTGTGTGTGTGTGTGTGTGTGTTTATGTGTTTGCGTTTGTTTATCTGTATAGGTGTGAGTGTGTATGCGTGGGCTCCCTACCCATCATTGTCGGAGATGTAATAACTCATTTCATTAGCAATTACCTTCCTGTGGTTCACCTTGTCATTATTAATCACTGTTTTATGACTACTTTATTACAAAACATTATTATTTTCCTTCTAATAAGAGAAAAAAGTAAAAAAAAAATAAATAAACAATTGATTACAGTTTAGTGAACATCCCCATCTAAGTACATCCATCGATGTACTAATAAAAAAAAACATACGTATTTACGTCTATTAAACCAAATAAAAAAAAATTGTTCAGATAGAACATTATTCATTGGATCGTTTCATGAAATCATTGTAAAATTTTTGTGAAAATCAACTTCTGTAAATGTTTAAAATATAAGTGAATATACATAATTTTCAAGTATTCAAGCGTTTAGTATAGGGCAGAGCGAAATCGACTTTAATCCGTGAGGGATTTCAATCAACCTTTAGACAAAGTGGGGAATTACACTTAGTAGCGAACCTAGTAGTAAAGAAGGCCAAAAAGTAAAGGACGCAGGATACTGAGGCACTTATAATAAATAATAATCACCATTCAACAGAACGTATTCCTGTCTAGTGGAGTCTTTCCCTTTCACCTTTCCCCTCGGAAGGTTCTCAATAATTTATATGCATAAACTTTCATAATCATTGTATTTTTTTCGTTAAAAAATCTTCAGTCTCTTCTGACTGTCATTTCACCAGATTTCACTACTTTCAATATTTTAAGATTAAATTATTTATATTTTCTCTATCCTAAACTTCCATTTCTGTTTGAATTAAAAATTTGATTTCATCTATCGCTAAGTTATTTTATTTTATTTCATCATTATTTCAAAGAAGACATGGAGCGTAGGAGGTAAGGGTTCATTCCTGTACTGTCTTCCCATCTTGACCACCGTACTTGTTGACGCGGGAGAGGTAGGAGTCAGTTAAAAAAAATTTTGGGCCATCTATTTTTAGGCCAGTAGAAACAGAATTGGGAACGTATAATATCCACTACTGCTTTCATATATTATAGATATATTTCCTCCACCCATATTCATGTTTACACATTATATACGATAAAGCACTAGTATTAATAATAGTTAAAGATTTTCAGTCTTTAACTTTTACCACCGTCTATACAACACCATGTATAGTGTAGGGGTAGTGAACCCCCACTACTCATCCACACTAGCGAGTGAACTCCCACCACGCATCAGAGAGAAAGAGCCCCTCTCGAGAGAGAAGAGAGGAGAGGCCAGTTGGATATATAAACGAGAGACTGAGTCAAAAAGGCAATTCTGTTCACAGTCTTACACTTCAATTGTACATATCGTTTAGCCACGTCAGTCTGTCTGTTCAGTTCTTGTAGTGTAAAGTATACAGTCCTTGGCAGTCAGTCATATACATATATATCAATTATATATCTTATACCGATATTGAGGTGTTATTTATCTATCAACATCTACAACCAACATCTCCTCCTACAACCATTACAATAGTCAACAATTATTGCACATTAGTTTTTATCCATCATGCTAGTTTGCCTATTTGCATCATAGGCAAAGTAATTTGTAAATTTTCCTTCACCTATTAAAGTTCTTTTTCTAATTCTGATATGTATATATATAATAATAATATACATGAAGGATGAAGTACTTCAATAAAAATTACATAACTCTCTACAAATAAATAACTATTCTAAAAGCATTCATACAATATTCACGTTTAATAAATACACTCACACTAATAAACACTTTCTCGCTAATAAATACGTTGTAGGTTCATATTAAAAAATGCATACGTAATTCACACAGTTACGGGGGATAAGGTATTTTATTAAACTTTAACCTTATTCGCTTATTAAATGAAACGTTGAATTTTTTTTTTAATTTGAGTACATCTGAGAAATTGCATTTCATATGCATAAGTTGCAAGAATCTTCGGTCGCAGCTCTATCGTTGGTAGACAGGATAACTTACAAAATATTGAAGAGATTTCAATGCTACTTTGTGTAATTTTATATTTTCTCCTGATTCAGGTAAATTGAAATATCGCCATATTGAAAAATAATCGATTTTTTTTTATTTTTTTTTTACATACCGGAAATGTATGTTTTGAGGTTCCTGAGTAAATAAATGTTTCGCTCCTGTCTCCTATTTTTTCCCCATTTTTTCTGACAACTGTTCACAAATTTTTTTTTTTTTTTTAAACTTCGTGTACTATCTACATAGTTTATTACTTTCTCTTACTCCTAGTAAGAGGAAGTATTGTAATCGTGTCAAATTTTCGATATCGAGTTTTCACCGGAATTATCCGTTTTGAAATACCCTGAGTGGTTTTTAACAAATGATCGTTGTGTGTGTGTGTGTGTGTGTTTATATGTATGTGAACAGCAGGGCTAAAAAATGAAAAACCGTAGAAAGTTGAAACTTGATATTCCGTTTAGGCATCACCATAGAATCGGACAGTAAATTATCTGTCAAAATTCCTCAACCGGAAATACCACTTTACTAGTTGGAATTTTTACTTTTTTGCAATTTTCTCAAAAAATAGCTCCAACGATTTTCTTTAAACTTGGAATATCAACCAAACATACAAAGAGCTACAACTTTTATTTGAAACAATTCTCCAGAAAAATGCATTTAAGGGTACTTTTGAGAGAGTGGTAGGGTTAGGTTTTCATCTATAGTGCTATTTCAGTTTATTAGACAATTTTGCCATCTAAATAATGTTAATAAGAATTAAATACGAGTATGTTGTTGAAATTCCGAATTTGAAAAAATCGGATACCCGGAAGTGCGTTTACTTTACCACTTTATTAAATGATTTATTCCCTTTTTCGCAATTTTCTCAAAAATGGCTCCGGCGATTTTCTTGAATCTTATTATATAAACTAAACATGCAATGATCTACAACTTTTATTTAAAACATTTCTCTGGAAAAATTCATTTAAGGGCACTTTTAGGCGTGGGGTGGGGTTATGTTTTTCTCTAAAGTGCTATCACAGTTGATTATACAATTCTATCATCCAAACAAAATTAATTAGAAATAAATAGATGGCCAAAATTCTGAGTTTTAAGAAATTTAGTAAACCGAAAGTGTCTTTTACTGAACAGTTTTTTTTTTTCAGTTTTCGACGAATTTCGTTAAATTTTGTACACAAACTATAAAATTTGTCAATTATAATTTTGAGAACAGGAATAAGAGAAAGTTGTGTGAGTGTTTCATACCAGATTTTTTTTTATTTTAAAATATTATCCGTGAAAAATTGATTTTTTTGGGGTTCTCCGGGAGGGGGGAGCAGTAACGTTATTATGCTTCCTTCTAGTACAATGGATATTTCTATCACCTATATAATTTTAATTAATATATGTATATATATTTTTTTTCCCAGCGCATCGACTGCCATGGTCATTAGCGCCTCCAATCATTTAGGCTTTCTCGTTCTATGGCCACTCGAGCTGAGATGGCACATGCTAACCTGTGTGGCTTCCACACACAACTCCTTGCTCAGCAAGGCAGGGTGGAGCCACAGATATTCGAGGATCTACCCACACATCCCCTCTTATATCATCGATAAGAAACGTTACTGATTATAGGCTCCGGGAGGCACAATATATCTTTCAAGTCGCAGTGCAATAATCCCCTACAACAATCTGCAATCTACTTTCTAGGGGAGGGATTAGCTAAGTGGTTAGCGCGTTGGACTCCCATGCGGAGGTCCAGGGTTCGAGACCAGTGCTACACTTAGATTTTTTTCCTTCTAGGAGCCTCTACGGCTTACTGTTTCGGTGATAAACATGTTGTCTGTAGCGAGAGAACACTGTCCGGAGGCAGGCAATGCACTGAGAAGGCTCTGGACGTTAATGACCACAGATGTTGATGTCCATCATTATCGACGAGTAGGAGTGTGGGTTTATTGTTTGTGGCATCCCTTATTTTATTAATAACTGTGGGAGAATCTAATGCAACCAAAACTTACTATTTATTCATGAAGCTCAATATATATACAGGGTGTCCCAAGGTATATGGATAACGACTTTTTCTCGGAAACTAAGATAGCTAGAAAAAAAATAGACAATACTTGTCCCCGTAGTTTTTTGTTAGAAAACCAAATTTAATTTGCAAATTTGTTTTGATTTTTCCAGACGCGAGATACAGTCACCAACTTCATTTTTTCAAATGTGGAAGTGTGGTTTTTATTTAAGAAATAGATTCCTCTATTTTTTGTAAGAAAAATTTACTTGAACGGTTTTTTTCTGTGAGTGATATTTTACAAGTTATGAATGAAAACATGATTCTTATAGGAAATTTCAAAATGATATTATAACGGTTTTTTGATTGAATAAGAAGAAAAGTACTATTTTATTATAAATTTTACTCCTCATTAATTACAGATCTTGCTCGAACTGGCCACCACTGGCGCTTTTACCGAAATGGTCCCCTAATGGTGGGGGCCAGTTCGAGCAAGATCTGTAATTAATGAGGAGTCAAAATTTATAATAAAATAGTACTTTTTTCTTATTCAATCAAAAAACCGTTATAAGATTTTGGGAAATTTCTTATAGGAATCATATTTTCATTCATAACTTGTAAAAATCTCCCCTCAAAGAAAAAAAACCGTTCAAGTAAATTTTTCTTACAAAAAAATAGAGAAATCTACTTACTTCTTAAATAAAAACCACACCTCCCCATTTGAAAAAATGAAGTTGCTGCCTGTATCTCGCTTCTCAAAGCACCAAAACAAATTTGCAAATTAAATTTGGATTTCTGAAAAAATACTACGGAGACACGTATTTTTTAGTTTTTTTTTTCTAGCTATCTTAGTTTCCGAGAAAAAGTCGTTATCTATATACCTTCGGACACCCTATATATATATATAGAAGGTATTATTTACAAAAATAATTAAATTGATATCTTTAATTAATAATAATTAAATTAATATATATATATATATTAGAAGCATTACTAGAATCGCAAGTTTAAAAAACAATTGGTTAACCAGAAATTTAGAAATATTTCTTGGTGAAAAATGATTGTAAGTAGAATTGTGCGAAATTTTTGGTGTTAAATTTTTAATGTTAGACAATACGGAAATTGGTTTAATGGTATTGGCGCCCAATTTTCTAGACTAAATGTAATCATTTCTATTATATGCTTAGGAATATACTTGACCCCTTCACCATCTCTATATTTACCTACTATGTTAGGGCAAATAAGTGAAATTTGAAGCTGGAACAAAATTTCAATAAAAGAAAGTGTTATCAGTATTTCTACATAGATTTTATTTATTTATTTTATTAAAATATCCTAATGAAAATCATTGTTATGTAAGAAACGCCATACAACAAATTACTAGAGACAAAACCTTGCTTTCTATTTTTTCTCATGATCATTTCTCATGGTCATTGAGAAACTGTAAGGAAGGCGGAATATGCAAAATATTGTTCACATCCTTTTTAATATCAATCGTTTGATAAAAATGCATTTGACTTGTATTGTTGAAAAAAAAAAGAAGGGAAAAAGGTAAATAACTATCAATGTCCTGAGGGGAGACTTTTCCTTTGGGAGATATTGTAAATAATGGACCTGATAACCCCTTTCAGGGATTACATGACAAAGACATTTCACAATGTACCTCCTAGTTCTCCTCTTTCTCTTTTGCTTGATTTATTCTACAGAACTTCTGGAATGAATGAATCTTTTTAATATAATAAGTTCGTTTTGATTGTCTAACTGAAATATACAGTTTGTTTCTCTCATATTAATATCGTCAAAATTTAATTGACATTATTTTATTTAATTACATGGTAGGGCCATATTATATATTAAAATGATACTTTAAAGCAGTAGCTTTAATCTCTTGTAACATTCGTCAGAAAATCAATTTTATTAAAAAAAAAAAAAAAAAAAAAAAATTGTAACTAATAATTGAAATAATTATAAATAAATAAAAAAAAAGGACTTTGATGTCCTGGGGTTATGGTTCGGCAAGAAAGGAGCAATCCAGAAAAGGATTTCTCCATTTTTTTATTGGTTGAAATCGTTATTGAACCGACTTAATTGACTCCTCTGGTTGAAGAGGCGATTCCGTTTGACAGGCTGGCTATAATCAGTAACCATATTTTGTAGTGTTTTATTTTTATTATTAGTTATTGTATATCTTAACGTTGATAAATACATTGTACATTACATTAACACCTCTTATTTGTCTCCAAAATATCTCACGACTGATTAGTAAGCTGTGTTGTAGCAACTCAGTATAATTAAGCAGCTCCATTGTTATAAATTTGTTTTTATTTTTAAATATTTTTGAATTATATAATTTTGTTTTGCAAGACCATATAAATAAATAATTAAATAAAATAATTGAAATTTAAATCAAATTAGCGATTAAATTATCTGACCCCCTTGTTGGGTGGGGGTTCTAGAATATCCATAAAGGAAAAATGTCTAGAATGTAATAATTTAGCTTACTATTTGCCTTTTTTGTAAAAAATTTATATTTTCAAAAACGAAAATGATAAAGTGACCGAGCCGGAAGAGTGGGCGAGTTGAATAGCATAGCTTGAAAGGCAGGCGGGGTATGTCTAATGAAGGCGGCTTGCTATAATGGTCATTTCGCATAGCTAATTCAGGCTAGCTTGATTACGACTTTACAGGCCTGTAAAAAGGCTTTTATCAGAGAGGGCTGGGTGATGAAATTGATTGCTTATTATAAACAAAGTGCTTGATGTAACTCTCTGAGAATTTTGTTATAGATCGTTTGACAAATTACAGAATTTATTTAGTTGATTTTTTTGTACTCTTGAAAGTTGATTGTTTATTGAACATGGCCCTGAAATTGTGAAGCATAGGTAGGTCTTTTTTCTAACTGTTGGATGGGGGTTCTAGAATATCCATTGAGTATTTTAGAACTAATAGTGTAACCTGGAATGATACTTTTGATTAATTATACGACGTGGGGAGACAGTCTTACTACTTCGAAGTTTCTGAGAATACGTTCAAATTCAACGATTTTCCATATATATCGTCTGCATTGCCAAATTTAGGTTCCTGGTAGTATGGTATTTAGTACGGATACTTTTCTTAACTGGATGAAGGTTATGCGAGCTAGCGCATAATTCCTTCGATGTTATGGGTACAATTCTAGGCTTTCTCAGCTGATCATAGATTCCGTCTGAATTTTATATATCTTGTATGTTTATATATTTTGAATAAATGTAGAGCAGTATACAAATATTAATTTTTTTGTGTCTTAAATATAGACAAATTATGGAATTTTTCATTAATAAATATTTATTATTTGTATATTGATTTCTTTCTTCATGGTGTTTTACACAGCAAGTTTGGCAAAAATAGCATATCGATTTTTACCGGAATATTATGAAATTGATGAATGGCCAGTATATTAGAAAAGTGTTTACTTATTGATGGAAACTTCCATTTCCACCAATAACAGAAGATAAAAAAAATTTTATTTCATTTAATAACAATACTTCATTGTCAATTTTTCAAAGATTCATCAAAATAATATCCATTTGCCATATTTAATCATTTTTAGATAAACATGGACGGAATAAAATTGGCATTTAAATTCACTGAAATATTTCAACCAGAAACTCCACCTCCCGATCAGTTACACTGTTGATAACAGTGGGGCACGATCACCATTAACCATATCCAGAAGAGCTGCACCATATTTAAAATAGAATACAACGCCCAACACCAGTATAATGTTATATTTCTGTAAAATTGGCACCATATATATATCTATATTTATACAGGACTACACTTCATATCCATAAAGACATGAATGATCGATTAGTATTTGTAGTTGAATGTGTGTGTGTGTGTGTGTGTGTGTGTCCCTTTGCTAATGTGTGTTGTGCGTAAGTGTAAGAGAGAGAGAGAGAGAGTGAGTGTGTGAGAGAATGGGTGAGATTGTCAACAAAACTCATTATTCATCCAACTGTATGATATATATATATATAAAACCATCGTTCTGTCATATCGATAGGCGTCCATTTTCCGTCATCATTGTCGAAATAAAAAACGGTCACTTTAAAATTATGTTTTTAAGTGTTTCTGTTATTTGTACGAATGTGCATAATGAATTATTTATGAATTATTGAAATTATAAATATTTTGTTTATTAATTAAATTGTAATAATAATATAATAATCTAAAAATGTAAAAAACATTGATTATAAAATATTTCTTAATGAACTCTCCGACGGGGCTCTTGTCCTCCTATCTTCTACAACAACAACGCACTTCCCTCTACAGATCTGGTGCGCTACCTTGGGCTTTTCATAGACAAACGACTCACGTGGAACCCACACACACGACTTAAAAGACAAGCCATGACTAAACGTGCCAAAATTCTTTACCGACTTCTCGGACGACGGTCTAAATTACCAACTGAACTGAAGAGACTAATATATAACACCATAATCAAACCTATGTGGACTTACGGACTAGAGCTGTGGGGTTCAGCCAAACCGACCAACATACGGACCATACAAACATTTCAATCCAAACTACTCAGACAGATAGTTGACGCTCCTTTTTACGTTACAAACCTCATTCTCCACAATGACCTTAACATCCCTTTCGTACAACAACTTGCCAAGACAAAATACCACAAATACCACACTGCTCTCTCACACTGCCCTAATCCCTTCGTACAGTCTCTTGCTTCTACTACCATCCCTGGCAATCCACCTCGCCGATTGAACCGCCAGTGGCCCCGAGATTTCCTTCGGGACTGATCAGTGACTGGTATCCCGTAGAGAGTGCTAGCACTGGGTAGTTTCTCTCTCCCACTCTTCACGCCTCTATACTCTCTCTCTTCTCATTTACTTATTGTGTATAGAACTATACAGATTGTAAATTTCTAAATAAAGAAAAAAAAAAAAAAAAAATTCCTAATGAAATAATGAAATTAATTAAGCCAATATTTTTTACATTTTTAAATTAATGGTATTATATTTTAAGAATAAAATGTTTTTAGTTAAATGATATATGATCTCTTTTATATGGACTTTTTTGGACAACTAGAGAAGTTCTCAATTATGTATCAGGTTAAAAAAAAAAAAAAAAGAAAAGTTAACATATTGTCGGGGTTGCTCACTAAGCATTGTTGACTCAAAAATATATTTACTTATTTCAAAGCAGTATCCCAGGTGTAATGTGATTTAGATTCACTAACATGAAACATATTGTAACGTTTTTCAAGCTAGCTATTGGAAGTAGTTGCTAAGTGGGTTCGGTTTAGATAAGATACACTAAACTTCTAACTGCACCAATTTATTGTTATTTATTGAAGTAGAAAGTAGGGATTAACTCAGTGATACTGCGCACTGTACTAGTAATGCGGAGGTTTCCGTTTCGAATCCAGTATACTGCTCTTAGATATTTTTTTTCTTCCTAGGAGCCACTACACCTCACTGTCCTGTGATGGGCAGTGTTGTCTGTAGGTAGAGAAAGAACACTACTTGGAGGCCGGCTATGCACTGAGAGGTCAGGGGGGGGGGGTACAATATATCTTTCAAGTCACAGTGCAATAATCCCTTACAACAATCTGCAATCTACTTTCTAGGCGAGGGATTAGCTAAGAGGTTAGCGCATTGGACTCCCACGCGGAGGTCCCGGATTCTAGACCAGTGCTACCCTTATATTTTTTCCTCCTCGGAGCCTCTATGTCTCACTGTTCGGTGATAGACATGTCTGTAGCGAGAGAACACTGTGCTAAGGCAGGCAATGCACTGAGAAGGCTTTGGACGCTAATGACCACAGATGCTTTCTTAAATTAAAAAAAAAAAAATTCGTTCTCCTGCTATGAATAAGAAAAAGTAAACACAAAAGAATTGATCTATTTGCGAAACTTGATCTTATCGCAGGTAATAAAAGATATACAACAAGGAGCTAA
>JAAEAF010007705.1:0-21609 GCA_011037195.1 Triatoma infestans
TTTTTCTTTTTTTTTTTTTTTTTTTTATTAAGAAATTCACAACTATCCAGACAGTATTATAAGTGAGTATGATGGTAATCATATAAAAGGGCGTGAATGTTTTGTTAGGAGATGCCTCCCAGTGGAGTTACTCCCTAATTATTACTAAAAAATGCTAACAAGAAATTTGATGGTCCCGCGGCCAGTGGCTTTTCAGTCTCCTGGAAGGATTGTGTGGAATAGAAAGAGTTGTTGGACTAAAGGTTTAGAATGGTTGGATGTGAGGTCATGGAATTTTTTGTAACGGAATTTTATGAACTGATGGACAAAAGGGATTTCGAGGTCAGTGTGAAGGGTTAGGTTAGAACGGGGCATTGGTAATTCTTCTGAGGGTTTTGGATTGAGATGCTTGAATGCGATAGGAGTTAGAATGCTTTGTCGTACCCCAGCCCTCGCATCAGTATGTCCAGAGGGGCTTTAAAATAGTGTTGCAGATAAGACTTTTGTTTGCAATGGAAAGTTTAGAGCGTCGGTCAAGTAGTCTCGAGAGAAGTTTGTAACGTCTGTTTAGTTTAAATCGTGTATGCAAATAAAAATTGAAGTTTAAACACTAATTGAGCTTCTCAGCTAGTCGAAATGTAGTTTGAAATAAATACATTTATTACTAAGCAATTTTTTGGATTATACACTCCCATTACTATTTATATTATAATATAATATAGTAGTCTTATTATTAATACGGTATATTATATTAATATACTATAGTAATATTATACTTCTCACTTGTTTTATTGTTGTCTGCATGTAATACAATGCATGTCAGACACTCCATCCATTATTAGAGGTTTTAAATTAATTAATTAATATTTTATGGTATTTATTTATTTATTTATTTATTTTTGTAATTAATTTTTCCACAAAGTTTATTCATTCATAAGAGAATTGAAAATGTACTAGATTATAATTATTTTCATCTGGTAATTTAATGAGGTGAATAATTTAATTAACATAATATTTAGCTTTTACAACATTTACTGTAATATGGTTGGGAAACGTTTTTAGAAAAAAGAATTTAACTGCAATAAGTTTCTGGTTTTACAGGATTTGGATTTTCCCCAAATAAAATACCAAGTTGGAGCTTCCTGGCGACTTTTTATTTTTGAGATATTTTAACATACATACTAAACACACACACATATACATACATAATTTGCTGAAAACATTTTTTCTCGTAATCAGGCTACCCGTATATTCCCGGTGAAAAATCTGGCACGATTGCAATGCTTCCTCTTACTAGGAGTAAGAGAATGCAAAAATTGTCGAAAAAAAGACCGCTTTCTGTTTTGTTTTTTTTTTTTTGGCTGTTAAGGGATTAGTATAAGACGAAACTTTAACCGACTAAAATACTATTTATAAAACCTGACCAAATTCTTCAAACATTTACATTAGTCATTTTAAATTCATTGGTCAAAATATTAAACAAATATTGTTAACACAAACTACTGACGCTAAAAACATTTTCATCGTATTCAGGAGCCCACCAAAAAACATGTGTTCCCGGTGAAAACTCAGTTTCGAAAATCTGTCTCAATTTTAAGTGAAATCCGCCTAAATGTTGTAAAACCAGAAACCGATTCCAGCAAAATTATTCTTTTCTATAAACAAGTTTCAACTACGTGTATTATACTAAATGTTGTAGAAGCAAAAAATGTTTATGTATCTGTATGAATTGGTTTTAATAGATTTGTTTTTTAAACAATTATTGGTTTTGGTATTTTATACGACGTAGCAGGCATATTCCTTTTGTTCCTGACCGGTTTCGCATTTTCATCCATCGCCAGAGCTTTGACGATGGATGAAAATTCCGAAACTGGTCAGGAACAAAAGGAATATGAATGCTTTTATTTGAAATAAAAATATTTCAAATAAAACCAAAAATTGATGGATTAGAGCAGTCCTGGGAGACCTGACTTAGATTCAAGTGTTATTAGCGCTGCCTTCTGGACTACAAAGTAATTAGATTCAAGTACTATACGCTATTTGTTGGGAACCAATATGTATCCCAAATTTTCCAATGCATTTATGTTCGGACAATAATAATTTTTATAATATGTAATATTATATACAATAGTAATTTTCTTTTAGAAATTATAGCAAATGATCAAATAGAATTTAATATCATAAAACAATCAGCACATCAAAGTTTGAAGATGAATCTCGTTCTTAATGCATCCATGATACGTCATTACAGCTATTGAATTAAAATCTGAATATCTATATCTTATTTTTGACTAACAGTATTGCTATAGAGATCACTTTTTATACAGCTTCACTTAGTTCTATCCGAAAAGATTATATAAACTTAATTCAAGTAGCTTTCAATAAAATTTAAAACAAGTTTTAAGTTAGATAATGATTGATTTTTAACGATAAAAGGTCCATTATAATGTAAAGGGATAGGATTTAAAGGTTCATCTATCTTTTTCAATTATGCTTAAACACCAGACTGGTTGAACTTTAAGCATCTTCATGTGCTGGTTTATTTAGTAGCGAGAATTTAATTGTTTGGAAGTTTATAACAAAGTTATAAAAGCAATAACCCAGCCAGTTATCTTGCCATTAGTAAACTATTCATCATATTTGATATGGTTATTAAATACGATCAGTATCTCAGTAAAGATTTTCTTGTTAAATTCGTGATAGTTCTCCAGTAGCTGTAGTTCAATGAATGTGACAAAAAAAAGAAGAAAATATACCTCCACATTTATTGTACGCTATGATCTATTGTGAATAATTCGGCCACACAAGCCCTTCTCAGTACACTGCCGGCCTCCGGATAGTATTCTCTCGTTACAGACAACACCGGACAGTGAACTGTAGAGGCTCCTAAGAAGAAAAAAAATGTAACGGTAGCACAGCTGGGACTCGAACCCGGGTCCTCCGCGTTCCCTTCCCTGTGAAGTTATTTTTTTCATATTTAAATAAAGAAAGATTTTGGTCACAAATCTCTAACAGCCATTTAAATATAAACACATTCGTCCTTCGAAAAAAAATAATAATAATAATGACTTTTTCAATTAAAATTATTATCCAATGGAGAAAATAATATGTTACGACCATTAACATTATTTTGCAACAATATATGTTAATGTTTTTAACATTTGAATAATCGTGAATAACTATTATTTGAATAATTGAGTGATTATCAACCGATTATTTTTTCTACATACTTAATGAATTGTTTATCCAATACTGCAATAAATTCTCCAAACATAAACAGGAAGCCTGTTGCTGTGACAAACAATTTTGTTTCCTTTTTATCCAGAATTCTATGAAAATTAACAAGGGATTTATATCATTATAATTTTTATTATATTAAAACATAACAACTGCATAGAAAAACTGAATAGGGAGGTTTCGTGCGAACTGGTATCATTAAATTGGAAATAATTTCATATTGATGTTTGAAGAGGCAATTAATGACATTTAAAGTTGTGGAAAGAAAAAGTAAAAAATAAATTATCTGTTCAGTGTGAAACATTCAGCGATTTTCTTTTACTGCAATTCACATAGCTTTACTAGACAAATTTTGTTTATCGTGGAAATGTCACTGAATAATTAGGTGGGGGAAATAAGTGCACAATATGAAACATTCAGCGATTTTCTTTTACTGCAATTCACATAGCTTTACTAGACAAATTTTGTTTATCGTGGAAATGTTAATGAATAATTAGGTGGGGGAAATAAGTCCACAATATGAAAATTAGAATGCACATTATTTATGGTAAACATTTAAAAAAAAATAATGTTCAAATTGATTGCAAAGCGCCTCGGACAACCGATTTTTTGTAAATTCTACCGTATCGTATCCATTTTGTTCAGTTGCCAGTCTGCTGCTGAAGTTGCGAAATTGTAACGCGTTTCACGTATTCGGAAATATGAACGAACTTTTTAAAGAAGGGGGAAGTGAAGTTGTTCGCATCCGAGATTATTCTCACTTACAAATATTAAACATGAGCGCAATATTTTACGTTTGGTTAAAGATAGTTACAAAAAACTGAGCTGGGCCCCATCAGCTATAAGCCAGAGTGCCTCCTAATACAATACGTATCTGAGAAAAGAGAATTTTATTAATGTGGTGCTCAATAATGAGCAAAAACCATCTAGCTGTAATGAGGTGAATTTTCCTTTTTTCCCCGCCCACTGCTTTTTCTTTATCTGATTCTATTATATGATGTCGTCCTCTAAATTGATATAGCAGTTGTAGCAGACTGCTAGCAAAAAAAAAAAAATGAGAGAGAGAAATGAGAAAGAAATGAGAAAACTGGGTAAATTTATGTGAGTGTATATGTGCGAACCAAACTGTCACCATCTGCCACATATATCCGGACATCTATTGTTATTGCCTTTTTTTATTTTTTGTTTTTAGTTTATATTTTTTGTTAATTTAGAAAAAAAAGCACTCTATTCTAACGCACGTGGCTATTGTGAAAATCCTGAGACATGGTATTTTCAATTTTTCACCGAATATCAATCAATTTCTAGTAAAGTTGGCATAACTTCAATATCTTTCAATTTGTCAGTGGAACTAATGGAATAGTGTGAACAATATATCGCAATACTTTTAGTGTGATTGGACATATTTCGGAGGAGACAAAGATAACAGAACAGAATGAGTATAAGATATTAAAAAACAAGAAATTATAACACAGATGTGACAGTTAATTAAATGAAATGATATTAACAATAAGAGAAAATTATAGATACCTTTATGGTAGGAGAGAACGTTGAGATTGAAATGAAGAGAGAGTATTTTTAAAATTAAAAAAAAAAAACTGTTAAAAGGCGGGAGGGGGCGCGGCAATTTCAAATTTGGAAGAACAAATTACTGGCGAGTATATTTGTTTAGCGTTAGAAAAATATTATAAGTTGAAGTTATGATTTCTTTGGTGTTCTTTTTAAATTGCTAGATTTCGGATGGAGGTGAATTTGTAAGGATTCCGATAGAAGACGTTTTGAATGGTCGGGGTAAGTGGTTAAAATCGATGGCATGATTAAAAGTCAGAACATGTTTAAAGAGAACAGTGCTGTCAATTTTTTTTGTTAATAATGTTCTAGTTCGTGTTGTCCGAGACTTTTTTGTAAAAACTGTTTAGATTCACCAATGCGGCAAGCGTTGCAGTTGGGTGCAGTACATTGACGTTTGTGTACCGTATGTGTTTTGTTAGGTTTTTCAGTAGGCTCTTTAATGTATGAGAAGAATTTATTAGTTTGTTGTTGGGAGAGAAACCTGTTCGAAGGTTGGGGAATCAATAAAGTTTTTGAGGATGTTATTGATTCTATGTTGTAAATCGGATTTTGAGGATCGGTCATACAAAAGAACTCTTTTTAAATTTCAACTAGAAATTATTGATTCTATTGGAAATAGGACGAATGAAGGTGAGTGAGTGGTAAATGGGAGATTCAGTATTCGTGTTAGGTGGAATGTTTTGAGGGTTCTGCATGGGAGGTTTGTTTGTGTAGTTTTGGATGGTTTTGAGAATTAGATGATTTGAAAACCATTTCAAATATACAAATTTCTCAGTTTGTTTGTGTATTCAATTTGTTTTCTATCATTGAATACAATTTAAGAAAACTTGATTATAATTTTCTTTCAAGATCAAATCAACATTGTCGTTCTCAGGCGCCAATCGAGGCAAAACATCAAGATCAGGTGAGTTCGTTGACTTCATTTTTGGACTGCGTAAACATTTTCTGAGATTTATCAGCTTCTGGGCTTTTGTCAATCCTTGGCGACTTGAACTTCAATAAGTCCTCTGAGCTCTGAAACAATTACTTTGATCCTTCTCGCGGGGCCCCTAAAATGTTGTGGTCCCATAGCGTGGTGCCTAGTTTTGCCTACTGCAGGCTGGTACTATAATCAGGAATGGATTAATGAAAACAACTTCTTGTTTTGACATAATTTTATTTGTTCATTCACTATACAGAATAGGCGTTTCGATTAAATGAGGTCATCTTCAGCTAGTATTTTACTTTTTGTTCATGCCCCACCAGTTGTTGGAAAAACAAATTTTATTTATAAATCCATTATAGTATACAGAGCTCTCATTTCTAATCACCACTGTTTTGGCACAAACGATGTCTTTAAAAATTTGCGTTCTTAGAATTACGGTGGCCAATTAAATTGAGAGGAGAGCTGCTTTATCTTAATTACAAGCCGTGGGTGGAAGGTGATCCTGATAAAGAAAGGTGTAGAGAGAATCATTGCTATTTTCTCGATGTATATCCTATATTGGTCAAACTCCTTATGTTACTTCTGAGCGAACCCTCCCTCTAAAAAATGATTTTCTTTTTTGGAACGGTCAGATTAATTGGCGCCCTTTAATATCTTACGCCTGCCTTGCTTGGAAAGTCAGATACGAATGGTTGTCAGATCTCCCCTGGCACTTCCAATTTTTTCATCTATTTATTTATTTATTATTTTATTAATCTTTTTTTTTTTTATAGAAATTTCTGTTTCATATATTTATTTATTTATAATTCAAGTTATAATTTTTTTTTTAATCTAAGATGTTGTTTTCATTTTTAGTATAATAATCTCATTTTCTTTTTTCTTTTTGTATTATATTCTGTAATAGTTGTAGTTACTTCCAATCCCCCACCCCCCTAAAGTGTTATAACATTTATTCTCTTTTTCATTGTAATTTTTCTTTTTGTGGCCAATTTTGTGGTCTATAAATTATTGAATTTATAAAAACACTTAGACAGACTGGAAGAATTGTTGTGGTTGGTTCCGCAGAGCTGAAAAATATCTCTGAGACTGAAGAATTGTTGAATGTACGTTATTTTCCAATTGGCCCCGCGTGTTGGATAACATCTGGGATTTCATCTCTTGTACTTTGAATTTTTTATCCATCGTCAGAGTATGTTCCTCAGATATTGGAAACATCTAATTTTCTAACACGCACAACACTGTTTGATGAATTGCATGTGAAAGGTTATAGCGAATAAATATATTTAACTTTGTTCTGATTTCAATACTGTCTCTACCTCAAATTAACCATTTTCTATCAACCTTCTTACGTAACCAATTTTTACATATTTTCTTATAACAATCTTGTATACATTTCAATAGTTGATCAATAAGTGGCTAGGTTTGCAATGCTGTATAATGTCTGGAATTTTATCCGTCGTAGCTTGTTTATTTTTGTTCATACTGACCAGTTTCGGATTTTCATCTATCGTTAGATTAAGGCTATCAAACTCGTGTAGACAGTTGACTTCTACTTCATGTTTCTGTCACGCACCATACTGGTTGATCGTATGTGGGCAGGTTGTATGGTTATAATAGTATGTGTACACGTGTATAATAACAATAACAAAGAATGAATGTAAATTGCTAATAATTAGAAATTAAATACTTTGTTTAATAAATTGTTTTGAGAGGAATGATAATTAATACTTTTGCTAATGGTGTTTATTATTCTCTGCATCTTATCAAAGTATTTTTAAATAAGGGAGGGCGGCGTTTGGAAATTTTAAGAGGATATATATATATATATATTGAATTGAATATATAGGAATATATCTTACAGTACTCTTGAATATATAGTGTAATATTACATTTTGGGGGATAAATTAAATATGTTAATTACTAAAATTTAGAATTCAATACTTCTCGATGGGATCTCGTGAGGTCTGTGTTTATGTGAACTGAAGACGGATAATAAATACACAGATGAATAACTTAAATCGAAATATATATTATTCAAATAAATAAATAGATAAAATATAGAGATATTTCATTTGTCTATAAATTACATTAGGTACATTTAGGAGGAATTAAAACTTACAAATTAATGGAATCTCCGATTTGAAGGTTGGGCCTTATCACTTGAATATGAACACTCTTTTTCTGAACCACAAAAATTTTGATCCTGCCTATTTGAGGCTCTACATATATATAATCCCTCCCTCTATTCAAGAGAAAAAGGAAGGGAAATTCCCTTTTATTGTACTAAAGGTATTCTACCTTTTTAACTGTCCCTCATTGTTTCACCCAACTTCCGTAAAAACCCATCTTGAAATTATACTAAGTAGCACTAAGTAATAATAAATACATTTGAACTAATATATTTTACTTAATTCTAAAATCATTTATTCCAAGGTCTATACATAACATAATGCTTCCCCTGGAGAAACAAAAAAAAAAATTATTTTTTTTAAGAAGAAAATGAAAAACAAAAAATTTTTTTTTCAATATATAAAGTGCATTGTTAACTATATTTGAAATGAGCAAAAAATAAATAATAACAATATAAATATGCAACAAATATTATTCAAGTCGTTCAATATCATAGTAAAGAATATTAGTAATAATAATAATGTTATATATTTAGATATAGTTGAGAAAACACCTAAGAAATGAACTAAATATGATAAAATTATATTAATATAAGTAAAAATTGAAAAATACTTGGAATAATAAGAAATAAGTCAATCTTGATCTTAAAAATGATTGAATTTCAACTTCGTTCATTATTTTCTGAGTGACTATGGAGTGGTTCCAATTCTGGGCACATCCTAAGAATGTGCTTAGGTCCGATGGTATCGGCGGACCAGTGACTTCGATAAATCCGCGTTCCTTTCCTTAAGTAAAAGCTCTTGCGCATCTCACTGGTACACATATCACAACCCCTTCACTAAAACATTTTTTGGTATCCCATAATATCACTGTTAAGAGCTGGGAAAATTAGTCCGCATATCACATCAACGAACTTATTCAACTGTGTCGTTCACTGTGCTCCCTTTTAACCATCATTTCCCCCAACCTTCATAAATGATATTTAAAATGTTATTATTATTTTCAAATATGTTTTAACATGGACATACTTTTCATCAAACAAATTCCTCCATTTTACCCTCAATTGAAAGTAATTATAATTACGATGAAATATACATCTCTTAATCGTATAACTTTTAAATTACATTTTACAATTTCATATATTTAATCAATTCCTAAATAGTAATAGTATGATACATTTATTCTAAGGAAAAATGTATGACAGTGACAAATCATAATTTATTATATTTTATACATTACATTAGTGCAATGCTATGTTCAATATAAAAATTGTTTCTTAATATTAAAATCCGATACAATAATTGTCACACTAGAGTAAAAAGCCGAAATCTGGAAATATGGTCGCCGCCGAAAATGGTGTTTTAAACATCCTTACCCTCTGGCATACCGGAAGTGAGCGAGTAAATACCACTTCGTGGAGGAGAACCCCAACCCCACGTGTTACCGGACAGGTTTATAATACTAACGGCAATAAACTCCAATAATGCCTCCAAAAATTATAGAATTTCCCCAGAATTGATATCTGATTTCCAAGTTCTTTGGTACAGACAGAAGGCTATACCAGTTAAAACATGTATTAAAAATTAATTGATTTTGTCGTTTGCTTTGGAGGTTTAATTGGTTTGCGTTTGCTGTTTACGCAATTTTTTAATTTTTTGTAATTCATGTTTTGGCATAAATAACTTATCATTGTTTTTCGTGTTGATTTTACATTGTTTAATTTCATCATCATTTCTATTGTTCCTAAAGTTTAAATCTTTATTGCCTTCATTGGGAAGATTACGAGTAGTTACTACCGCATTGTTATATTTTGGACGTTTATCTATAATCTGATTGTCCTCCCGGATTTCTTTTAAAGCAAATACGCCCATGGCATTTTCTCCAATATGATTATCACTACTATCGATTGTATTATTTAATTTAGTTTCTATTCCATCTAGTTTGGAATGAATTGCTTCAAGTAGCGACCAAATCGATCTTTTCAATCACACTTCCCTCTTTAGTAGACATTTGTCAATATTTTATTTTAAAAACAAAATTAATGGTAAATTGAAATATTTTTTGAAATCATATTTAAAAGAATTACTCCTCAGAATAAATTTACCTCTCCAATTCAGATTTACACAGACTCATCGGTCCCCACAAGTGATGCCATATGTAATATTACGTTTTGGGGGATAAATTAAATATGTTAATTACTAAAATTTAGAATTCAATATTTCTCGAAAGGGATCTCGTGAGGTCTGTGTTTATGTGAACTGAAGAGGGATAATAAATACACAGATGAATAACTTAAATCGAAATATATATTATTCAAATAAATAAATAGATAAAATATAGAGATATTTCATTTGTCTATAAATTACATTAGGTACATTTAGGAGGAATTAAAACTTACAAATTAATGGAATCTCCGATTTGAAGGTTGGGCCTTATCACTTGAATATGAACACTCTTTTTCTGAACCACAAAAATTTTGATCCTCTCTATTTGAGGCTCTACATATATATTCCCTCCCTCTATTCAAGAGAGAAAGGAAGGGAAATTCCCTTTTATTGTACTAAAGGTATACTTAATATACCTTTCTAACTGTCCCTCATTGTTTCACCCAACCTTCGTAAAAACCCAATCTTGAAATTATACTAAGTAGCACTAAGTAATATTAAATACATTTGAACTAATATATTTTACTTAATTCTAAAACATTTATTCCAAGGTCTATAATTACAATAGTACTCTTGAAATTACCTATTGCCCACCTTATTTAAAAAAAAAAATACCTTGACGTAGAGAATATTTGATACCATTATACTTAAATTTAATTACTCTGCAAAGCAAGCTATTTAAGGGGCGAGATTAGCTCAATGGTAAGGCACTAGATTGGTAATGCGAGTCCAGCACTCACGTCCTTAGACTTACTCGCCCCAGAAGCCTCTACAGCTCTCACTGTCTGTAACGTTGTATACAATGAAAGGACACTCCACGGAAGCGGGTAGTGCACTGAGATGACCCCAGTGCTAATGACAACAGATGTTGACGCACCTTAATTAAAAAAAAAAAAAAAAGCAAAAACAAAAACGCTATTTATTATGTGCCGGCATTTAATTTTTAATTAAAATTTATATTCTTTTTTTCTTCTTTTTTTTTACTTTCTCTTACTTTCTCTAACTTTCTCTTATTCTTAAATAAGAGGAAGTAGTGCAATAGTGTCAAATTTTTCGATATTGAGTTTTCACCGGAAATATTGAATTGAAATTTTATTTGCTCAAAATAAATACAATCTTGTAGCAAAGGGGTTCGCCCTTGCATTGAATAATAAAATAAAATATAAGAACAAGATATGAAAACAAATATAATAGTAAATAATAAAAGAAAGGAAATAACAGTCTTTAAATGTACACAAAATATTATCACTTAATAGTCTAAGAGAGAAAAAAACATATATACATATAACTTTCAATAAATTGCATATTTAAATCTTAATTGAAGTTGTTGTGGTTAAGTCTTAATTGAAGTGCTTGATTTACATAACTAAAGATGCTATTTATTTTTTGTATTGAATTCATACAGTCTAAGAGAGAAACAAAAAGGTCTGAGTTGTCAATATATTTACTTATTCATATATCACGTAAGGCATTCAGTAGAGAACACTTTACAAAGAAATGTTCCAAATTATCAGGTTCTGATAAACAATAATTACAGCATTTTCAGGGTAAAATTTATGCTTTATTCCTTTTATATATATTGCTGGGAACTTTTTTGTGGCTAACCGAATTTAGGCAATAATTGACAATCGGTAGGTTGGAATTCTGAAATCAAGATAATTATTAGTGAAGTTTGGGGATGGTAAAATATTTCTGTAATATGGGTTACATCTGGAATGTAAAGCTTTATTAATATCCCGGCTGATTCAATTATTAGTAAATTTCTCTAATAAATCATGAAACTTTCTCCGCAAAATCTCCGGACTTTGCAAATACCATAAGCTCATAAGCACCTATATGGTTTAACATGACAGAAAGAAACTTAGCCCAGTTGAATGGCAATCTTTGATTATCCATCAGTTCAATTAATCTCGTTAAACAGATCCTAGGTAGAGAATCTATAGGCATCATCAACACATTATTACTTTTAAATGAAGTTGGCAAGTCATAAGCTCAATATATCTAGAGTATGCAAAGGAAGGTGTAATAATAATTTAAAGAACTTTATCTGAACTTTCTCCACCATTTCATCATACTGCAGAAACTCCACCATATCACCAAACTTCTGAACAATATAACAAAACAGAGGCACTTAAAGCACCAAATAAACGTACTTTTGGAGCCCAAGAATCCGACTTACACTTTTTTAAGATCTGTAAAATTTGAGGGATAGCCGCTTGACTTTTAGAGATAAAATATTCGCTTGCTTTCCTAAATTTACCGCTAGAAGAAAAAGGTACCCCGAGATAGGTCAAGTTATTTTTCATTACAACTGGTTCGTTATTATAGTATAAAGTTTTGATATTCTTTAGTTTACCAGTTTTTTGAAAGGAACGATAACTGTTTTGAATAAGTTTATCTCCAGATCATTTTGAATACAATATTTTTTATATAAAATATTAAGCTTAAGCTGGGCATCTCTCCATGGCGAGGCTAGTAAACGATATCATTTGCGTAGAGCAGCATCATTACCTCTTTATTCGTTTTAACAGTGACTCCACGAGCCCCATTATTTTCGAAAAAAAGGATAACATCGGATAAAAATAAAGAGAACAGTTAGTGGAGATAACATTATTTCGCCTTGCAGAAGGCCTCGGGAAATATTTATTTCATTACTTTTTAAATTATTTTCTACTATTGTCATTATTGCTTGGTTATATATTTTTTTGGTGACTCTAATAAGTTTCGGGCTTATGCCCGAATACTTTTAATTAAATTATTAAAGTTTAATAATTTAATCCAGAGTTTATTGTTACTTACGGAATCAAAGGCTTTCTGAAAATCAACAAAAACGCCATACATTTGATCACCTACAGTACGTAATTGAACATTAATTAAAGACCTTAAAATGAAAATTCCATCCTGACAACCTTTATCTTTACGACAAGCCAATTGCTCTGCAGGAATTATGTTGTAGGTTTCAACCCATTTAAAATACAAGTGAAGATTTTAATAATGGTATTTGCCGATGAAATGGGCCTATTATTAGGTAGGATTGAGTGGGCCACCTTTTTTAAAAATAATTTTTGTATTAACCCGACACCACGAAGAACGAATTGTTTCTTCCCGCCAGACCTTATTGAACAGATTCACCAAGTAATGTAACCACATTGGGGGAAGATATTCAAATATTTAATTTTTTATTAAGTCCGGACCTGTGGCCTTGTTCTTCTTCGCCATGTTAATACTGGTGGCTCCATAGTGAATACATCATCCATAGTAAATTCATACACATATCCATAGTGAATTCATCAACAATAATCGGATGCATCACCGGAAATGTATGTTTGAAATCTCCTGAGTACGAAACAAACGATTTTTGGTGTATAAAAGCAATTAGACTATTCTAGCATGTAATGTAGCATATGTTTGAATGAGTGAACCTAGTTATTTCCGGTCTTATTAATGCATCCTAATATTTAATATTTAATTATTTTCCATCGAATATGGAGTCTTTTGAGAAACACAAAATTGTTGAACTTGTTAAAACTATTGGCAGAATTTATTAGAATTGAAAATTAAACAATTTGAGCGTAGGTTCTTTTGGCTTTTATATATTATATAATAAGGTTAGTGGTGTACGCTATAGGTAACTGTTAGATGGTGGCTAAATGTTAGTTAACAGGTCAGCTTACATATTCTATTTTATTATTGTTATAATATTTAGTAACACAACTTACTAGGGACTTTTGAAATATCAGTTCATTTATTCCATTCATTTTTCAGTTTTTACGATATGGATCATTTCTTTGATAAGTCTTTTGTTCAGATATGTTTTATAAATCTATTACTATAACTTGGTTGTCCCAATTAAAATGATATTTCTCTTTACATGTATGTGTTGCTACAATTTTTTCCCCTCAATTACTAAAAAAAAAATAAACTGAACTATTATCAAATCATGTTTCCATTTTGAATAATTGAAACTCAAGAGATTTCAGATTTTTCAATATCCAATCAACAACTTCCTAATTCCGCATTCCGCTAGACATCAATAAATCACGCATAATATTATTATCAACTGTTTTTACTAGCTTACATTAATATGAGAAAGTAAATATAAGAGAAAAATAGTTTTAATATGGAAATTTTTAATTAAAAAAATAAAGTTTATTTCGAAATTGACTAGTTGACGGAAAAGATAGTTTGTAACAAAATCTTGTTGTTTTATTCATAAAGTCAAAGAAAATTGATACAAGTTTTACTAAAAAAAGTTAACATTTGACCTTCAATAGGAAATCGCGTAATAGAGAAAATGATTATTTAAATGTCTATGATAATGATTATTACTATCACATTATCTTATTATAAGTATTATAATATATGTAAATTTTAAACAGTAGCATAAAAAATTTCTATAAAACATCTTGAAGAAGAAATGTTGTAACAATCTTGGCAATATTGTACGTCTAGATCTTTTCATCAAAGATATTTTCCGTGATAGCCTACCTCTTTTCGTGGTCATCGACCGATTTCGGACGTTCGCCCATCAACAGGATGTTTTGTCAAAACAATATGATAACGTAGCTTACAAATATATAACATAGAACAAATATAGTTAATACACTGGTTCTTAAAGTGCTTTGTTGAAACCTAACTAGGTTAAGAATGGGTTCTCCGATACCTGGGTATTGCCACATATTGTTTTTCACTTTTAAAAGGCTTGTACACATTGTTCCTATTAAAAGTGGAAAACAACAACACCCAGGTTTTGACAAAACATCCTGATGATGGGCGAACTCCCGATCTTACCACAAAAAGAAGCATTGTATCACGGAAAATATCTCTGATGCTTTTCAGTTTTGCAGACCCAACCGCAACAACATCGAGATCTTTCATAAATAATTAATTGTTACTATATAAGTAAAAAGAAATTGTTATAGTCGTTTTTGAGAAAATATCGAGAAACTAAAAATGGAAATAAACATTAAATTCCGATTATGGATTTTGTCAGAAACCTTCGGGTCAGACGCGATGGTAGTTCCTAGACGGAATACCAAGTTTGAGCTTCCTGCGATTTTTTACTTCCTCTTACTCCTAGTAAGAGGAAGTATTTATTGTAACCGTGCCAAATTTTCGATATCGAGTTTTCTCCGGAAGTATCCGTTTTAAGATCCCCTGAGTCCAAAAAAGTGGTTTTTAGCAAATGGTCTGTGTGTGTGTGACTATGTGAACAGCATAGCTCAAAAAGAAAGAACCGTAGAAAGTTGAAACTTGATATTCAGTTTAGGTATCACCATGGCATCTGACAGTGGGTCATTGCCAAAATTCCTCAACCGGAAGTACCACTTTGCTTGATGGTTTTTTTACATTTTACGTTTTTCTCGAATGGTTTTCTCCAATGGCGCCGATGATTTTCTTTAAATTTCATATATCAACAAGGCATACAAAGTGCTACAACTTTTATTTGAAATGTTTCTCTGGAAAAATTCATTTAAGAGCAGTTATGGGGGTGGGGTGGTGTTAGGTTTTCATTTAAAGTGCTACTTCAATTTATTAAACAATTCTATCATCTAAATAATGTTAATAAGAATTAAATATGTTGTTCAAATCCGAGTTTCAAAAAGATCGGATAACCGGAAGTGCGTTTTCATAACCACTTTAGTAAATGATTTTTTTTCACTTTTTCGCGATTTTCTCAAAAATGACTGCGACGATTTTCTTGAAACTTCATATATAAACGAAACATACAAATATCTACAACTTTTATTTAAAGCATTTCTCTGGAAAAATTCATTTAAGTGCACTTTTGGAGGAGGTGGGTTGTTTTTCTCTAATGTGCTATCATAGTTGATTATACAATTCTATCATCCAAACAAAATTAATTAGAAATAAATAGATGGCCAAAATTCCGAATTTCAAGAAAATTAGTAAACCGGAAGTGCACTTTTACTGGACAATTTTTTCAGTTTTCGACGAATTCATTAAATTTGGTACAGAAACTATAAAATTTGTTAATTATAATTTTGAGAACAGGAGTAAGAGAAAGTTGTGTGAGTGTTTCACAACAGATTTTTAGTATTTGAGATCTTTTATTCATACACCCAACACACATAGATCACTGGCTAAAAACCTTTTTTTCCTTCTCAGGGGACCTCAAAGATGTATTTCCATGTAAACGTAACACGATAGTATTACTTCCTCTTACCAGGAGTAAAAGAAAGTAAAAAAAAAAAAAAAAAATTAGAACTTTGAACAACAATCTGTGAAGAACAACAGCGAAGTAATAGAGAAAATGTGAAGTAAAGAAAAGTATTAAATTGTTTGCCCTCTGTTTTTCCATAAAACAGCACAAAATGGAGGTAAAATCTCATCAGGTCACCCACTCTCTACTGGCTGATGTAATAATGTTCAAGAGTTTATTACTTCCAGTTGCTGGACCAGCAATAATACTGCAAATAACATACAAGGGTACATTTGACCCCTTTATATTCGTACACTTAATTCTCACGTACCTTATTAAGGAGTTAACACTTCTCACATTCGCTTCAGCATTGTAATGGCAGCACGAAATTGTGAATGTGGTGTTGTTGATGTTGATAAATGAGAGACATACAAAACTAATTACTTGCACTTTCTATTTATATTTAACGGAGTTTGTGAGGGAGAAGAGAGTATAAGATAGAGGGACCGAGCGAAGAATGGCGAGGTTGATGACGTAGAAAGGTAGCGTAGGTTAGTTAGTGTAACATAGATTGATGGCGATCAAATTAGCTAGGGTGGCTATAGCTTGGTGAAGTTTCTCTTACCGTTAAAGTTCTACAGAACCCCTCTTTCCTCTTGAAAGCTTATATGGCTGTTTCTTTCTTGACTTTTCAAACATTGATTTTTGTCATACTAAAGCCATGAAAATGAAGGGGGTTTCTGTACGATTTTTCCACAGCTTCTAGAAGGAAACTTCGCTCACAAAATTGTAATCTATTCAGTAGCGCAATGCGCGTGACCGAATGTTAATACGTATTTGATGTGCGGCTTGTAAACGGCTTGTATCAGAAACAATAAATCGCCAGTGCTTGATGTTGTTGTGGCGACTGTCTTCAATTACGACTGTCTATTTCGTTTCAGTATTTTCACCACTTTGGAAAAATCCGGTACGAAACGACTCACACGATTTTCTCTTACTGCTGTTAACACAATCATATATAAAATGAAAAAATTTCTTTTCACCTCAAATTTCATTCATTTATCCTAACATAAATATAGGGGTGGTGGGAGACCAGAACCTACCCTAACAGATAATAGATCCCCTAGATTACACTGTAGTCCAGAAGAGAGCGCCAATAACATTGTCATTACAAGCCCTTGTAATTTGAAATCTAACGCTATAAATTCCGCAGCACTACCTTAACTCCATTTCTTCTGAAAAAACATATCAAAGAAATGTGATAGATTTATATCCGCAAATTTAGTTCCAAGTTTAACAGAAATTGTTATAGTTGCTTTCGAGAAAATTCCGAAAAATTCAAAAACTAATTCTGTAAAGTCGCACTTCAGGTTAACAGATTTTCTTCAAAATATCCAGAGCTAAAATAAAATCATGGTCTACAATAGTAACTCCATTGATTTATGATTCACTTAATAAAGCCATTAATATAACTTCGCTCTTATATGTATTTCAGGTTTGGGGTCTTAGATATGTAAGTCTTCTCTTCTGGTAAAGGCAAATCAAATTTTTTTTTAAAAGACTTATGTGACTGCCAAGGATTACGCCAGAAATTGTCATTCGATTGGAACCAGAGTCGTTGCCGATGAGCTATTTAATGCTAAAGTTCTCACTAAATTGGGTTGTGAAACTTTATGATATGAATAACTGCACCGGCACACTGTGGAATCTTTGGAAATGAAGAAGCAGATAAATTGGCAAAAAATAGATCCTGATTACCAGAACCAGAAGTTCGTCTGAGTTCCATGAAGCGTATTGTTCGGATAAACATTGAGAGTCCCAAGAGAGGAACAGCATGAACATGCTGAGGGGAAGCTGTGGAAGCATCTAAGTGACCCCAGGAAATGTGTTCCACACACCTTCCAACCCTCCAACGAAGGAATGCCATGGCATGGTTCAGACTAACAACTGGCCACGATTATATAATGAAGCATCTGTCTAGGGGTAGCCAGTTCACCAACATGCTGCCTCTATGGAGAAGACATGACGGGCCTTCTCCTTGACGTGTGTCCTGCTCTAGAGGACATTCTTTTAGTGAAGAAGACCGGATGGCAAAGACTATCGAAACTTTACTGGGCAGCAAGAAGCCGAATGGTAGCTTTAGAGGCACTGTAAAAAAAAAAAAAAGTATTTGCAACATAAGATTAAAAAAATGAAAAAAAGTATAACTCCTAAATATAACTGGTGTGCTCAGTTGAAGGCCATGTTGGATGATGTTGGAGGGGGAGGGAGAGAGGGGAGACCTACTTCTAAGTTGTGATTTTCCTAATATACGGGCCAATATGAACACTATATTACAAAAATATAAAAGCCTACTTATTAGATATTGACAGAGTCCAGCTGGCTAAGTACAGATATAGTGAACATTACAGTTATATTTTCTTCAACTCTGTAGCGAGTGGTTTACATTCTCTCCCTATTTTGACCTAGATTTGAACTTTAAATTTAAGAAAATATTTGGCTCAATTAAGATTGTCTGTAAGGCGTCAGTTAAAAGACACAGTCCAGGGACAAATTATTTATTAGTATTGCCGATATTAGATATTAGATATGCGCCGCAATCTAAATGTATAATAATATGCAACATGAATGAAAACGAAGTCTCTATATCACATATTATATAATATGTGTGCTGAATTTACAAGCATTTGACAGGCTCGATAAAAGTATCCGCAATTATAGATAAAATCTATATTTATTGCTATATATTAAGTGTTTCCAAAGACAATTGACACTGCGGTAAATTTGAAGTCCGCAAAGAAGAATCTATTCTTAATTTTTTTTTTTTTTTAATTTAAGGCGCATCAACATCTATTGTCATTGTCCCCCGGAGCCATTTCAGTGCACTGCAGTCCTCCGGACAATGTTCTCTCGTTACAGACAACACTGACCATCACCGGACAGTGAGCTGTGGAGGCTCCTAGGAAGAAAAAAATCTAAAAAGACCTTTAATCAAAGTGATGATTAGGTTTAGTTGCATTTTCTATCAGTTTTTCGCCTAATTACATAATAAATAATATAACGACCAGATGGGTGCTCTTTTTGTTTCACTTTCTTTAGTATTTCACTCTTTCGTTCTTTTTTGGCGCAAAAAAAGGATACGTACACTAAAAATGTTTCAAAAAATAAAATAAATTGAAGCATAAATGTCGTTCTAAACAAAACAAAACGGATTGTTATTATTATCTCTGATTGGTTTTGGTAATTTTTTTTTTAAATTGAATAATGTAATAACTGTTATATTATGGGTTATATATGGATTGGCGTCGATGATCGTTTCCGGGGGCATGGACAGATAGAAGTTGCCGAAACACACGTATTCGGGATAAATAGTGCGGGGAAAAGTTATGATTGAAACGTAGTCTGACCATTGTAGTGAGGAATCGTCTGTGTTCGTTATGGTTAAGGAGTCATAGTCTTTTCGGTATGGTTGGCTGTAAATTTCAGTTTTAAATCAAAATTATTTAATGAGATTTTAGACTCATTAACCAATTTTATTAAAATGCGCTCACATGCTAAAATAATAAATTTAAAGCTTTTTATTATAATTATTATTAACCGAGCCTTAGACTATCCAATGGCCCCCAAAGAAAAACATCAACAAGCCGGGTCGGTCTAGAACGAAATGCAGACCCGGGTCAGATCCATCCAAGATACACAACATTTCTAACAAACCAGACACTAACCCTGAGGGAAAATAACCAAAGCTCTTCCACAGACATCCTGTTACTAAATCTAATCTCCTCACACCCCAAATAGCTATGGCAATATAGGATGAGTATTAATTCCAATGCCCCACAAACTTTAACAATCTAAAGTGAAACAACTACATGACGTTCTCTTAATGTACTTAGTATAATAATTATAAAATTTCAATATAAAATACATTAATTATAAAATAATTTAAAATTTTTCCAAAAAAAAGATTCTTAAATAAAAGTGAAACAATTACACATCTGTGCTGTTCTAATGTAATCTAATCTAGAAACTTGGGCCCTCCATAAAGGAGGTTCAGCACTTTGACCTGAATTGGGCTCATTGTGCATCCCGTAAAGACGCCTCCCATCAGCTCTGTATCATTAAAAAACGCCAGGGCTGAGGCGAGTGAAATTCTGATCAGAATCTGGGTGCCTAATTTCAGGAATCATCTGCGAGCATAGTTCATCTTCAAGAAGGTGAAACTGTGTCTCATCCTGTTGGCCGCATTTCCTGCAAAGTGGGACCGCAGAGAGACCCATATTATGCAGATGCTTCCTTAGAAGGCGGTGCCCTGTAACTAGGGCAGTAATTCTCCTTAGCTCCACTTTTGTTCTGCCGAGAAGCTAGGTTGTGCGAGTCTTTGAGGGGCCCTCCAAGAAAATCTTGGCGTGCCTCAGCCCCGCTCTGTGCTGTTAGTGATAAAAATTTAAAGAAAATCGTTGGAGCTTTCTACGCAGTAAATCTTACAAAAACTATTCAGTAAATACGACCTTCCGGTTGATGGATTTTGATCGACGTACAGGCTTAGAATATAAAACGACTGTGACTCCCCCCCCGCCAATCTAGAGTTTAGCTGTTGAGGGAAGTGGCGTCACCAGACTTTCAGGAATTTTAACTCTCTCAGACGTACGACATTTTACATCGATATCCCCAAACACTCGCACACTATACAGGGTTAGGAGAAGTTTACAGGCTACATACACAAACATATTCATTCCGACCTGCTCATTTCTACATATTTTACAGATGACTAAGCACAATGTGTAAACTTTCAAGGAAGAGACACCTTTGATCTTCTAGGTTTTATGTAATGGCTCAATTTGTAACAATCCCTCTAATCTTGGAAATCTATCGTAGGTGTTTTACTGACTAATTAGTAAAAATAAGAGACAAAATTTTATCTTCAATATGTTGGTGAAGAAATCCTTATTATTATTTTCTCTTACTCCTACTAAGAGGAAGTATTTCTATCGTGTCAAATTTCCACCGGAAATACATGCTTTGAGGTACCCTGCGTACGAAAAGAAATGTTTCAACCGAATACTCTGTATGTATGAGTGTGTGTGCGTTAACAAAAGATCTCAAAACAAGTACACCTGTTTAGTTACGACTACCGTAATCAGACACGACGAAGCTTTCCGACAAAATCGATCAAAAACGGAAGTGCAAGTTTAATGAATGTTTTTTTCCCAGGTTTTCGCGATTTTCTTGTGAACGATTTTTCTAAGCTCCGTTATACTCTCTACTAACATAAATACCGGTCACTTTTATTTGAAACAATAAAAAAAAATCGATTTTAAAAGAATTTTCAGGACCTATGAGTTACGTTTAAAATTCAAACTGTCGGTACATTGGTCTTCAGATAGAGGGCGCTCACACTGTCAACTCAGGCATATATAAATTATCCCCACCACCTTTTA
>JAAEAF010007706.1:0-33876 GCA_011037195.1 Triatoma infestans
GCGCCAAGAGCGCGGTCAGGCATCAGGTCAGGTGCACCTAAATTGAACTAAGATTGGTAGCAGCTCGGCCAAATTATCAAAGAAAGCCCACCAAAGTGACATTGACTGAACAGACTGATGGCACAAACATTGTTGGGGCCTTAGGGTGGATAAATGGTGACTGCCTTTATGTTAGTCACATAATTACACTACTGTATAGATACTGAAGAAAGAAAAAAATACTTGCAAGCGGTTGGCATCCGTACAACGAAGAAATGTGCCTATATCAGTAATCAATGATGTTGAATGTGAGGGATGGATAGGTCAGTTAAAAGATAATTTTATAGCAGGAGATTGGTTGTCCGAGAAAGCGGAAATGATTAGCTCAGTGGCAGTGCGCTGGACTAGCAACGCGGCGGTCCAGGGTTCAAATCCAGCATGTTGTCCCTAGATTTTCTCTTCCTAGGAGCTCTGTAGCTCACTAACTGATAGTAAAACTCTCTCTAAATCTCTCGCTACCAATTTCTATATTCCTGTAAAGTCCTAGCAGTTGAGTTACTTTTCTCATTATACAGTATTCAGCATTATTTCCAGTTTATTTATTTTATAAACCCAATTCTCGCTTTCTCACACCCATTATACGGTACATGGGTGATGCGCAGTGTTGTCTGTAGCTAGAGAACACTGCTTGGAGGCCGGCAGTGCACTGAAAAGGCACCGGGAGCACAATAGATCTTTCAGGACGCAGTTATAATAGGATCCGAAGAGAAGGATCTAAAGCAGACAGAGAGAGACACACACACACACACACACACAAGATTGAGAGCCTCACTCGCTACTTAGGCCAGACTAGAATGGTAGACACTGTTTAAATATAGCTGCGCTAGCCCTACAGGAGAATCTTTCGAACAGTTTATAGAGCAGTTGCAACGCGTCAGCAATCATCTACTACCCTTCTCGTCAGTCACTCTAAATCTCTCGCTACGAATTTCTATATTCCTGTAAAGTCCTGGCAGTTTGTATTACTTTTCTCATTATACAATATTCAGCATTATTTCCAGCTTATTTATCTTTGAAACCGAATTCTCTCCTTCTCATTATGCAATTCAGTATATAAAAAAAAAGTCCGAGAGAGAGCATCGTCAGGTTCGTGCTTTTGAAACGAAAATAACAGTAGTTATACCAACGCCTGAACTTTGCTGATCTAAAATAGATGAGCTGAAGAAGGAACCGGAAGAGTATCGGATGTTTGCAAAGGAGCAGGTTGGGCTTTTCATTTTAACTTAAATCTCTCGTAACTCGGCTAAGCATAATGCATCCTTCCATTACCAGTAAATTATTACTATTATTATTATTATTTGCTAAATAAAACTAGTATTAATGAATTGCATCAAGTTTTATACGAGAAGATTCCTTTCCCATAAAAGTTCAGAAGGTCATTTGAATTGTAATATTTAATATAATAGCGCGCAATTTCCTACTCATCACTTTCTAAAAAGATATATTTTATTTTATTTCATTTATTTCATCACACAGAGTTTAAATTGAAGAGTGAAAAACTTGAAAAAAAATCGCTGAATGTAATTTTTTTTTTAAGCAACGGGGAGTTTTCTTTTAGTAGGAACTGTAATACATTTTTTTAAAGTCATGATGATATTTTATGAAAGATTGAACCGGAATTAATAGTTTTACGTCAATCAAAAATCTGTAAAATCAATAAGACTTTTCTTTCGTAATACTTTTTTTTTTTTTTTGTATTAGCATATAGCTGTAGCCAACTTAAGTCGCTTCTCAATTGTATTAACATTATTTAGCACAATAGCAAATATGGAAAAATGGAATTACACAGATTTTCATATAATATGGCCTGTCTAAAAGTTATAGTATTTTTCAAGGTTGTCCTGCAAAAAGTCAGGGCTACTGCTGTAGTAACTGCAAACATTATGCCTAGAACAAAGCCAAAATGTAAACAGAATTAATTTATTACTGTTATTAATTTTATTTGATTAATGATTTTTTATTCATGTATAAAATTATTGAATTTAATATTTTTGTGGTTATTTAATTTATTTATTTATTTATTTTTTTTTTTAGCTTCCTTAATTAAATGTAGTTGAAGAATGTATAAAAATATAAATGGGTTATCGATATATATATATAGAAACCGCAATGAATTTCGAAAACAATAGCTGTTATCCTTCAAATAAAAAAAATAATAAATAATCTGTAGGAGGAAGTGGTGTAGCGTTCCATAGGTGCGCTATTTATAAAATAGAATCCACTGACATTCAAATAGACTGCAGAGATTGCCCATGTCTACTTGGTTTCTGTGAACATACGAAGTTTAAAGAAAATCTTTGGAGGCTTTTTCAAAAAAAATAGAGAAAAACTGAAAAAAAAAAACATTTAGTAAAGTCGCACCTCAAGGAATGGATTAGCTTAGTGGTAGCGTGGTGGAGACTAGCAACGAGGGAAGTACTGGGTTCGAGTCTAGCTGCTGCCCTTAAATTTTTTCTTCCTAGGAGCCTCTTACAGCTCACTGTCCGGTGATGGACCATGTTGACTATAACGAAAGAACACTATCCGGAAGACGGTAATGCACTGAGAAGCCTCCGAACTTTGGGGCTGCTGCATTGGCTTAGAATGGCTTTGGATAGCATAGGGCATAGTCCTTCCCCACAGACAATAAAAAAAAAAGTCGCACTTCGTCTCGATGAATTTTGCTTGAAACCTTTGTGTCAGATAAGTAAACGGAATACCAAGTTGGAGCTTCCTTAACTTTTTCATTTTAAGAGATATTTTGTTGACACCACACGCAGGCGCATACAACATATACACGCAATCAAGGTACCTCAAAATATTTATTTTCCTGATAAAACCTCAATATCTAAAACTTTTACAAGACGCATTATCTCCTTTTACCAGGAAGAAGTAAGAGAAAGTAATATATATATATATGTAAGGACATAACCTTAAAAACTACCATTTCTAGAAAACCTAGACGTATCTCAGTTTTGAATTTACATTACAAAATCCTATTGCCAATATTTTCAGTAATTTTGACCTATTATGGGACAGAATTGGATGACAAACAAAAAGATTAAATTTTATAAAGTTTATTCAATAAGTAAATTAATAATTTTTTTTTAAATCTCTGAGAAAACAACTTAAAATTCAGACAAAAGTTGCAATTTTATTTTTTAAGTTTCATCGTAGATTTTACAAAATTCTTTCTATCACATAATTTAAAGGATGTTACACTTGATGGTATCCAATATTATTTTTTTTTACTTTCTCTTACTCCTGGTAAGAGAAAGTATCGTAATCATATCCAATTTTCGAAATTGAGTATTCACCGGAAATAGCCGCTTTGAGATACCATGAGTACAAAAAAGTGGTATTTAGCAATTGGTCCGCGTGTGTCTGTATGTGGGATAGCGTATCTTAAAAACGAAAAATCGCAGAATGTTCAAACTTAATATTTCGTTAATGTGCTACCGGGAGACCTGAGAATTCGTAAAAAATCGTTCAACTAGAAGTGCCACTTGCTGATTTTTTTTTTTAAGTCTTTTGTGATTTTCACAAAAACGGTTCGAATGATTTTCTATAAACTTAGGTATACCAACTACACATATAATGAGCTACAACTTTTATTTGAAACATTTCTCTCCGAAAAAATTCATTTTACCGCAGTTTTGGGAAAAAGATGGGATTAGGTTTTTCTACTAAAATGCTATTTCAGTTTATTATACAATTCTATCATCTAAATAATGTTAATTATATATTGGTATCGTTTATTGATACCGGAAGTTGAAGAGATGAGTAAGAGTAAGAGATTGTTAATTAGAGAGATTAGAGAGTTGGTATTCGAAATGCGTACTACTGATTTATAAAAATACACTATATTTTAACAAATAATTTAAAGAGATATAAAATAGAAAAACTATGGATGCACAATTGTAAATAACTATAAGAATTATAAGATGAATATAAAATATTAAAGAAGTTAGTAAAGTGTTTAAACCTTAAATAGGGACGCGCTCGCGATGTGAGATGGTGCTTCTGATCTGAAAACTGATGTAGACGTTAGATGCCTGAGTCGAAGTGAATCCCTCCTCCAGTGGAGCGACGTGTTATATTTGTATCACTCACACATCGACGCTGATGTGTAAGTACGTGTAACACTAAGACATCTCTTATGGTATATTGACCCTGGGGGAGGTCAGTAGTTAACAAGGGCTGTTTTGGCCGGGGTGGCGAACAGATGGTGGGCCAGGTAGGCCAGTAAGGTATTATCTCTTGATTGTATATTGACCCTTTTTGAAAGAAATACAAAAAGGTTTTGCCGCGGTTCATGACCTGCAGATAGCGGCTGGCTGGACCCTTTTCCAATTTTCAACCACTAGTTGTAATTTTTAGATTTATTTAAAAATTATCTCTTCTTTTGTTTTTTTCTTGCTATCGCTATCACATCACATCATCTCATCGCTATCACATCCCAATTACAATTAAATACTCGTATGTCGTTGAAATTACGAGTTTGTAGAAAACCGGAAGATGACCGAAAGTGAGGGTTTTACCCAAAAAGTATTTTTCAGTTTTCTCCTATTTTCTCCAAAAAAACGGCTCCAATGATTTTTCTTTAAACTAATAATGTGAACTACACATATCTTAAAGAGCTGCAACCTTTTTTTACTTGAAACATTTTTCCTGGTAAAGTTATTTAAGGGGGCTTTTGTGGGGTTATGTTTTTCTCTAAATTGCTATCATACTTGATTATACAATTCTACCATCTAAACAAAATTAATTAGAAATAAATAGATTGCCAAAATTCCGAGTTTCAAGAAAATTAGTAAACCGGAAGTGCGTTTTAACTGAGCAGTTTTTTTTTTCATTTTGTACGATTTTCTCCATAAAAACATCGATGCATTTTATTAATCTTGGTATATTAACTATGAAATTTATCAGTTATAATTTTGAAAATTGCTGTAAGTGAAAGTTGTTGAGTTGTGTTCCGCATCAGATTTTTACCATTATTGTAATAATATTTTTTGGTTTTTATTTTTAATTTTTAACAATGATATAAATATTTCTACTTTTCTGTGATATTTTTTTTGTATGGTATAATTGATCATTAAATCATTCTTCCAACGTTTATGTCAACTTTTCTTTTGATATTTTATTTGCAACTTTTGTTTATTGTGTTCTGTGTTCACAGATACAGTTTTAATGAGCATCTTTCTTTAAACAAGAAAAAGTATTTACTCTTTCTTTTACATATTTCTAGTTTTTAGAATTTATACTGCCATCTTGTGCTAATATTGTGTTTCACTTTGAAAATTTTCACTATGCTTTGAAGTTTTTTGTGTGGGAACTGGTGGATAAAGGTAATTAATGTTTTGTATGTAAATATGTATTGTCCGTTTGAAGTGTACAACTTTGCGGACGTTTACTGGCTATCTCTTTTAACCGACAGAGAGAAATCTGTCGTCTCTGTGTTTGACAAACAATCTCATTCAAAAAGTTGATAACAGATATTTGAGTAGATATAAAATTTTTAATATCACCGGTTTAATTACGTTTAAATATTATAAATTTATTTTTGAATAATTTTTTTGAATTTTATTATTATTTCTATTCAATATAAGAAGTGATTAACCTCAATTTATAATATCATAAGACTTTCTTCCAATAAAAAACCGTTATACTAATCCGGTTCCTCTGGTTTTATTGAACCTTCTATTAAATACATTCTGAATCCATCTAATTAAATACGAAAATACCTTACAATCCTGAATTCCTTTTTTTTTCGTTGTGTGAATTCCACGCTATTATAAATTAGGATAACAATAAAAATTCCGCTAAAATCTTGGAGATATTATGTTTTCAACTTAAATAGCTCTAATCAGTTGACCGTTTTAGAATCTCTGTAGTTTGTCTAGCTAGAACTAGAATTGTAATTATTTTTTAAATATATTCTTGGGATTTGGTTTTAAATAGAAGTTTTTTTAAAGTTCACACTGTCCCATTTTTATGGAGATATTTCCTCAATCTTCAACGAATACAAAATGTTGGACGTTAATTAATTGTGATCTTTAGGTCGTATTTTCTTGATTTTTATAACTTAAATTTTAATTTTACTTCCGTCTTTTTGTTTGTTTGTTTATATATTTAGTTTTTTTACAATTGCATGCTGTATGTCTAGCGACTAAAAGTGATTTAAATAAGATTAGGACACGGTTACTATGAATGATTGTTTACTGACTGACATTCACGGTGATAGTTTTCCAAAAGATCAGTGTTTCCAGGGATCTTCACAGTCTTTGTGGAAGATAACCTTACAGAGAGAGAGGGAGAAAGAGGATTAGAGGTTCCTGTGGAATTTGTTTTATAGAGATTTGGCTCCGCTTAAAGGAATTTTGTTGTTGTAGTTCGTTCCGCAGAGCAGGAAAGCAACATAGACGTTTTCCGTGATAGCCTGCTTCTTTTTGTCCCCATCTACCGTTTTCTGGGCGTTCGCCTATCATTAGGATGTTTTTGTCAATCAGTGTAATAAACATAGACTTGCACAGAGCAAAAAAAAAGCGCCTTTGTTTTGGCACGATTTCCATTGTACCTTCTCGTGGAAGTGGCATGGAGCCCGTGCGATAGTCTCAGTTAATTGACATTAAACTCCGTAGTCTTGCCAAATATTGATTTAGGAGTAAACAGGTAGGGAATTGTAAGTTAAACTGAAATAAGCCGTCAGAAAGAGAAGTTATATCCTACTTCCTTCCCCAGAGCATTCTTCAATGTTATTACACCTGTTTGACAAAAACATCCTGAAAATGGGCGAACGCTTGAAACCGGTCGATAACCACAAAAAGAAGCAGGCTATCATGGAAAATGTATCTAAAGGAATTTTGAGTTCCGTATAGAGTGTTATGCTGTAAACGTTGCGACGCAGGAATCTGGACGAGATAGTTTGGATTGTATAATCCTATGAAGGATTCGAGGCACTCCATAACAGAATTTATGTTTATCAACCTGAATATGGGATCAGCTAGCATATGAAAATGTTTATTGCTTATTTCATTAATTCAGTAACCTATAGGACTGTGTAGCCAGCATCAACTAAACCCCTTATCGGTGCTGAATTCTATCCGAATCAACTTAATGCTTTATCTTCAGTGTAGAATCTGCGCTGATGGTAAATAAACACTTCGATTACGTGGAATTATTTTTCGTGATAGTCTGGTTTATTTTGTGGCCATCATTCTGGTTTCGGATGTTCACCACACATCATCAAAATATCTAAGAAAAATCTGGTGTGAAACACTCACACAACTTTCTCTTACTCCAGTTCTCAAAATTATAATTGACAATTTTAGAAGTTGTGTACCAAATTCGTCGAATACTGAAAACTGTGCAGTAAAAGCGCACTTCCGGTTTACTAATTTTCTTAAATCTCGGAATTTCGGCTATCTATTTATTTCTAATTAAGTTTGTTTGGATGATAGAATTGTATAATCAACTATGACAGCATTTTAGAGAAAAACATAACCTTCCCCTCCCCTAAAAGTGCCCTTAAATGAATTTTCCTAGAAAAATGTTTGAAATAAAAGTTGTAGATCTTTGTATGTTTAGTTTATATATCATATTTCAAGAAAATTGTCAGAGCCATTTATGAGAAAATTGCGAAAAAGTGAAAAAAATTATTTAGTAAAGTGTTAAAGTAAATGCACTTCTGGTTATCCCATTTATTTCAAACTCGGAATATCAACAACATATTTAATTCTGATTAACATTATTTAGATGACAGAATTATCTAATAAAGTGAAATAGTACTTTGGAAGAAAACCTAACCACTCTCCTTTCCCAAAGTGCCCTTAAATGAATTTTTCTGGAGAAATGTTTTAAATAAAAGTTGTAGCTCTTAGTATGTGTAGTTGATATTCCAAGTTTAAAGAAAATTGCCCGAGCCGTTTTTGAGAAAATCTGAAAAAAGTGAGAAAACTAACCAGTAAAGTGGTACTTCTGGAACGTGGAATTTAGACAGATAACGTACTGTCAGTTCCCATGGTGATACCTAAACCAAATATCAAGTTTCAACTTTCTACGGTTTTTCATTTTTGAGCTATGCTGTTCATATACATACACACACAGAGACCATTTGCTAAAAACCATTTCTTTTTAACTCAGAGGACCTCAAAACGGATATTTCCGGTGAAAACTGGATATCGAAAATTTGACATGATTTCAATACTTCGTCTTACTAGGAGTAAGAGAAAGTAAAAAAACATATGATTCCACCATAGACGAAGTAGGCTATCATGGGAAATATCTATGAGGCTTTGCTGCTCTGCGGAACCCAATCACAAAAAGTAAACCGTTGGTCTGATTGTTAATTCAAACATGATATGCTAGCATAATTTCGCACTTTCACATTCAGAATCAATGACTGAACCAGCAATAATGAATTAATGTTTTCAGTGTAAAACAAATTGTAAACAAAGAATAAAATACAAAGCGTTGAATGTAATAAGTACATCCTATTCCATGTAAAAGTGTTTTTATTTTTTAAATGTAATGGTGAAAGTGGACTGATTTAACAGAAGAAAATAAAAAATAGTTAAATATCAATTAACTTGTTTGCTAACCTTTTAAAAAGCAATATTATCTACAAAGTAGCTAACTGGCAACTAAGTAGCTCTAGGAAGTTGATAAAGTCAAATCATGGGGTCATAAAGCCAGTCACCATCCCTGTAATCCTTTAGAAAAGCTATTATCCGTTGAAACTAATTGCGAAATGGATGGACTGTGTTTGCTCTTCCTCCCATTCAATATTGCTATCTCTCTCTCAGTTGGTGCTGATAGTGGTACTAACGGATCTAAAGGAAAGGGAGGGTCGCAATGAACAAAACTGGAGGTACTATATAATACTAACTAGGTTACCAGGCAAAACTTCTCCGTTATAGTTATCAGCCTTGTTTACACTGACGTAAGCAGGCTAGTCAGCTTCCGCTTTGCTGATTTGTAACGCTTTGCTCTGTTTCTAATACCCGTTACTTTATTAATAGTTGATTCATTTTTTACATTTTAATTTAATTGTTCTTACTAGTTTTAATTATGTATTGTTTATTTATTTATTTTTTTTTTTTCTTCAACTATTATTTTGGGTATTCATTAATTTAAGTGAAAAATGAATGAACATTCTGAGTGTACGTGTTTAATGCGAACAACTACTGGGCATCTTCAGTAAGTAAATAGTAAATGATTATAGTTCTAATGTAGTGTATTAATAATGTAGTATTTCACAAAATTTCATTTTTTTCATACACATCCTCCTCCCTGTACCAGCCAAAAATTCTTTATCCCAAAGTTTGGGCCAGTATTGAAAATTTATTTTCATTTCTTCGTTACATTGTCTTATTAACTCTTTGAGAAAAAACAAACGAAAGAAACGCTTAAATCTGTGTCAAAGCATGGCATGGATGCATTCCGGGATTTCAGTGAGGAAAACTTCTAGGCTTAAACAAAGACTGGCAAGATGTTGCTAGCGATATATTTTTTTTATTTTTTTTTACGCCTGTGCGTTAGCTACCTCGGCCAATTCTAAATAATTCTTACTGCAGATATTCATGGCCTGTCAGTACTCGGAACGATGCTACTTTACGATGAGGAGTTATTCGAAGTTCGGCAGTATTCTCTCCCACGCTTTTCCCTCAGGGCTTCGCATTGTTTTCTCTCCGCTTTCCTAATCCGAACAGCTACCATAATCCCGACAAAGGACTGTTTTTATGAACCTTTTAGCTGCATCCATGGACAAGGCACATGATCTTCCTACTCCATCATTGTGCCTTCCTTGGTTAGCTAGGCAATGTACCACGAAGTGCTCAGGAATCCATTGGAAAACCAAAGTTTTTCTAGGCTTCACTATCTCTTTAGTCTAGCGCTCTGTAGCTAATTATTACATTTTTTGAATTACTCGGCTCATTCCCGGTGGGTGGGAGAGGATTAGGGATAATGATTGCGTTCGAGTTCATTTGGAACTAGTGTATTCATGTGCGTTCTGAAAAGTTCATAAAGCAAACTAAACAATCGCTATAGCAAAGAAAATCTACAGTTTCCTGAGATCAATTCACTGGTCCAAAATAGGAGTACTGTTGTTTTTCACAGCAAGATACATGAAGCCTGCAATCCTGAAAGGCCTTTACAAAACAAAAAACCAAAATTTGTAGCATTATATTATGTACGTTCAAAATCTCTGTATTATATTCCTGAAAGTTGACTTTTTTTTAATGTTATAATTTCAAAATTCACGTGTCCCATATTAATATAATATACTTATCACCCCCCCCTTCACATAAGAAAAAGTATAAAAAAAATAATTATAATTTAATGAAATATAAAATATCAAACGCAATAAAAACTTAGCAATTCTAATTATGACATATTTAATGTTTGTAATATATATTAAAAAAAACAAAACAAAAAAGAATTATATTTTCTTATATAGTTTGCTCACATTAAAATTATTCTATTGCAATATTTAGTGACTTAATTTTGTCAATATTTTATTTTATTTTATATTTTTTTCTAAACCTTAACCGGTTTACTTGAAATAAGAGCTGCATGGGGTTACTTGAGTGCTTAGCGCGGTTACGTCATCCAACTAAGGCGTGCCCTTCTATGTTCAACAAAAAAAAGAATCTTATAAGCAATAAGTAAAAAAAAAAGTATATATAAAAAATAATTACAAGTGATATGAATTTTAGTTTTTTTTCTATAATCCCTTGTTCACATAATCCTTTGCATTGTATTTACACTTGTATCAGAATTTTCTTCGTTTCCTGCAAAAATTTCCTTTGTCTAACAAAACATTTAACGTGATTTAACGTTTAGTATTATGGAATACTAAGAGATCTTGGCGTAAAAAAATCTTGTCAACTTACGCTCATCCTACTTTCACTTAAAAGTTCAAACACTTATAAGTTTGACAAATTTCTTCTTTAAATATGTTATTTTTACTAAAAGTTTACTATGGAAATATAATGGTGGCGGAGGGGGTATATGTTGGTTAACCCACTCATGGTTTATTTGTTATAATTGTATTTTTTCCAACGCCCACTCTTGGTATTTTTTTGTCATGCTGCCCAATATACTCGTGCATGCTGGTGCATTGCCGAACATTATTACACTGGTAGCAGCGCTTGCTCTAGTGGTTAAGTCGCCCCGGACAAAAAGACAAATTACCCACCTTTAAGAATATATTTATATATTTTTACTTTCTCTTACTCCTAGTAAGAGGAAGTATTGTAATAGAGTCAAATTTTCGATATCGAGTTTTCACCGGAAATATTCGTTTTGAGGTCCCCTGAGTCCAAAAAAGTGGTTTTTAGCAAATGGTCTCTCTGTGTGTGTGCGTATGTATGTGAACAGCATAGCTCAGAAACGAAAAGCCGTAGAGAGTTGAACCTTGATATTCCGTCTAGGTATCACCATGGCATCTGACAGTGGGTCATCTGTCAAAATTCCTCAACCGGAAGTACCACTTTACTCGTTGTTTTTTTTACTTTTTTGCAATTTTCTTAAAAATGGCTCTAACGATTTTCTTCAAACTTGTTACATCAACTACACATACAAAGAGCTATAACTTTTATTTGAAACATTTCTCTGGGAAAATTCATTTAAGGGCTGTTATGGGGGAGGGATGGGGTTAGGTTTTCATTTAAAGTGCTATTTCAGTTTATTAAACAATTCTATCATCTAAATAATGTTAATTAGAATTTAATATTTTGTTGAAATTCCGAGTTTGATAAAAATTGGATGACCGGAAGTGTGTTTACTTCAACACTTTACTAAATGATTTTTTCACTTTTTCGCGATTTTCTCAAAAATGGCTCCGACGATTTTCTTGAAACTTTGTTATATTAACTACTCATACAAAGAGCTACAACTTTTGTTAAAAACATTTCTCTAGGAAATTCTTTTAATGGCACTTTTAGAGGAGGGGTAGGGTTATGTTTTTCTCTTAAGTGCGATCATAGTTGATTATACAATACTATCATCCAAACAAAATTAATTAGAAATAAATGGATGGCCTAAATACAGAGTTTCAAGGAAATTAGTTAACCGGAAGTGCACTTTTACTGGACGGTTTTTTCAGTTTTCATCGTATTTGAATTAATTTGGTACACAAACTATAAAGTTTGTCAATTATAATTTTGATAACTGGAGTAAGAGAAAGTTGTGTGAGTGTTTCACACCAGATTTTTTTTTTTAAGCATGTCTATTCAAACAGAATCTGAAACAGTGCTCTGCTCACGTGCTAATACTATTCTGTTCAGAGAAGTATATGAATGTTCAAACACTTTCAAGAAGCATCGGTTCTTTACAAATTCTGCGTTAATTTTTCAATAATAGTGTAAATATTTTTAGCTCTTAAACATTAACAATATAAAAACGCTACGTAATGTAAATTTTTAGGGAATGAAAAAAATCGATATGCGAAATTTTCGAATAATTTTCTCTGAGGATAGATGAAAATCCGAAACCGGTCAGGTACAAAATGAATATGCATGCTAAAATACCGGACGGATAAAATATACCAGATTTAAAATAAATTGTTGTAGCTACTTCCTATTCAGCGGACCTCCGGAACATGTATTTCCGGTGAATACTTGGTTTCGAAAATTTTACATGATCGCAATACTTCCGCTCACTAAGTGTAAGAGAAAGTAAAAATTAAGGATACCAAGATATCGGTCAGCAGACAGTTACTAATACTTTTTATTTTTGGTGTTTGAAATGTCTTAATTTTCGGTGATGGAAGCATAGCATTTTTATGTAGAGTGATTTCTATTAGAAGATGATTGCTTCACATGAAAATAAATGAAGGCTGCGATTCTTAAAAAGCAGTAGTCCCTATTCCAGGACAAAATTAGTGAAACATTAGTCAATGATAAAATTGTGAACTTAGTGAAATGAAGTTCTCTATCACATATGTCTTGAAGCCCATTTCACTTACCATCAAATTTTTTTGTGTTTAGTAGTTTAGTAAAGGGTCGTTAAGTGTTACAGCACATCAAAAATAAAAAAATGAATATTTTTACACTTTAAGACAAAGGAGCTTTTAATGCCAGCATGAAGAGTTGGGATAAATTTATTAATATATATTAGGGGAATATATCAAAATATAGTCAAATTGTGAAGTTCATTTAGTACGATAAATTTAAGCTAGAACCATTTCTCAAATAAATCTTTTTATTTATTGAATGGTACTCGTTGGTATCAATATCCTTTTTATTATATTTGTAATAGGATCCGAAGAGAGGGATACAAAGCAGAGTGAGAGGGAGAGAGAGGATCACTCTCTAGTTTAGGCCAGACTAGAGTGGGAGAAACTGCTTAAATACAGCTGTGTCAGCCATAGGAGAGAGTCTACTGACAGTCGTGCAGCAGATTCATACAGCAGTCACAACGCGTCATCAACCTTTCTCTTTCTCTCTCACTACCACTTTATATATTTTAGTGTAAAGTCCAGCAGTTTGTGCTAGTTTTCTATCATACAGTGTTCAGCTTTACTTCTAGTTTATTTATCTATATAATGGGAGAGTTAGGTGGAGAGAATTTAGGTCTGGTTGATGAAATGAGAAGACTTTAGTTAACACTGGTTAACTAGTATATTAATAAAGACACACAGTCTGTCTGGACTTTAGAATAGAGAATGGTTAAGGTAGTGTGGTATGAGAATGATACGTAGTGACTGGTGAGATGTTGAACTATAGTGAACTATATATCTCTGGACTGTCCGTTGCTATATTTATCTGGTTTATCCCACTCCAGTTCGAGAGAGTGGTTGGGTTCGTTTCTCTTCTCTCTACCCTCTTTGGTTGCTCTTACATCTATCTAACCTAACTTCTCTCCTTCTCAAATCCTTTATATATTACGACTTCATATATTATAACTTTCTTCATAATGTTCTTCGGATTGTTGAAATAATGGAACAGTATCAAAATTAAAACATGATAATCAAAGTTTGGCCTAGGAGAGAAGAGGCCGCTACAAGAAGTCATTGAAGACAACCAATTGGGGGGACCGTAAGAACGAAAGGAAGTCCTAAATTAGCCGTAGTGGTTTAAAGATTCATTCTAAGTTTCATTAACTGCATAGAAATAATTGAAAGTATAGTATTTTTTTTATTTTAAGCACAATTAGCACATAATTTTAGCCTTGCTTTGTTACCCTTCTTTTTTTTTTTTTTGGTTTGTTAATATTACTAAATTGTCCATTCTAAAAATGTTCCCAAAAATTTAAGTTGAAACTAGCCTTGTTTGACTACAATCTCGTAATAATTTTGCAATTACAATTTTATGACTTTTACTTAAATGATCCAATTCATGTAATATTAATATTTTATTATTATGAAATAATTCTTGGGGAGGGTGGGGGTTAAGTTTGTTTCTTTAAAAAAATAAAAAATTATTAAATATTTTTCTTAATAAACTATTATGTTACTTTGTTATAATAATTTTAAAAATATCCATCAATATTTGAACGTTGATGTAGTGTAAAGGAATGGGTCTTTGGAGAATCCAATTAGGTTGAAGGGCTATTGAATCGTCTAGGATTTTACGAGAGAGATGAAATGCTTTGGTTCCCCGCTTCCCTACCGCAACCTTATATCGCTTCATCTATTTTCTACACACACATATATTCAAACACCAAATATTTTGCTTTACTACATCACTCAAAACCCATCTACTAGTAGAAACAAATTAATCTGTTACTTCATTTTATAAAATGTTATAACTTCCCCTACTAAATATTCATAAGTTATGCTTTCATTTCATTAAAGGGTTTCCAATTTAATTATTTACAAACTCAGCTTTTATACTTACACGTGGAATTCTATTAAGAAAATAATTAATCCATATTATTCATCAATAATTTGTTTGAATAAATAAATAATATATTAATTTGATATTTAATTGATTCAATCAATTGTTAACTAACATCATCTTTTTTTTTTCCAAACATATTGAACATTTGTAATTATTTTTAAAAATGTGTACGTAAAACTTTTTTTTTAAGAGGAAGTATTGCGATCGTGTCACTCCCAATTCTGGTGGGGGGGGGGTAAAGTAGCGTTAAGCTTTCCTGTAAAGTAACCACTTTAATATGAAGTATGCCTCCACCACTTATATATTATTAATATACAAGGTGTCCCAAGGTGTATGTATGGATAACGACTTTTTCTCGGAAACTAAGATAGCTAGAAAAAAACTAAAAAATATGTGTCCCCGTAGTTTTTTTGTTAGAAATCCAAATTTAATTTGCAAATTTGTTTTGGTGCTTCCAGAAGCGAGATACAGGCACCAACTTCATTTTTTCAAATGGGAAGGTGTGGTTTTTATTTAAGAAATAGATTCCTCTATTTTTGGTAAGAAAAATTTACTTGAACGGTTTTTTTCTTTGAGCGATATTTTACAAGTTATGAATGAAAACATGATTCCTATAAGAAATTTCAAAATGATATTTTAACGGTTTTTTTGGTTGAATAAGAAGAAAAGTACTATTTTACTATCAATTTTACTCCTCATTAATTACAGATCTTGCTCCAACTGGCCTCCACCATTAGAGGTGTATTTCTTTGGTAGTAAGGTACAATTGGCGGGAAAAAACATGTGTATGCATCTCTAATAGTGAGGGCCAGTTCGACAGTGCGCTCTTCACTTACACAGTGGCTTGGGTTGGTAAATTAGTACTTGTTCCCCTTCCTTCCCACCATCTGTTTATGTAGGACAAATAAGTAAAGTTTGAAAATCAAAGAAAATTTATCATTTTATTAATAATTGTATTAAGAGGATTAAAAGAATGTCGTACGAGGGTTTCACATCGGATTTTTTTTTTTTTTTAATCACCTGTGATGAGGAAATATAATAAGTTTGGTTTGAGAGAAATTGGGTTTGTTAGATAAATGAACTGGAAGTAACGTTGAACACTGTATAATGACGTAGAAGAGAAACACTTTATTGTAAAAAAACAAATTTATTAAAGTGGAGCTGCTTAATTATATTAAGTTGCTAAAACACAGCATACTCTAATCAATCGTGAGACATTTCGGAGACTAATAGAGATATTATTGTTATGTACAATGTATTTATCCACATTGAGAGATATACATAAGTAATAATTAGTATTAAAACAAATCGATCCACTCATTGTGCATACTAACTGTAAATATGGTTACAGACTATAGCTAGTGTGTACAACAAAATCTCCCTCAACCAGAAGAGAGTCAGTTTGGTCGGTTCATTACCGATTTTATCAAAAAATTGAGAAGCCATTTTTTTTGGGATTGCTCCTCTCGAGCCGAACCATAGCCCTCGGACTTCAAAGACCCTCTCTCCAAATCTCTCTCTCTCTCTATATTTTTCCCGGAAATATTTGATGCACTTCTCGTATATCTTTTTTCTTTTCAGCTGCTACATTGGCTGCTTGATGTTTGTCATTGCTCTCACAGTGAACTGTCTGATCTATAATATAGGCTCGCTTACTATTCTCCTCGAAAGCAATTATGTCGGCGTATCGTGACGAGTCGTCGTCCGTCTATTCCATATACCTCCTCAAAACAGGTGTACCGTTTTTTCTTCAACAGATCCATGATGGCATGCTTCACCCTATGATGGCGTCTTGTCACCAGAAGCATGTTATGAGGACAGTTTCCCAGCTCAAGGGGCTGGTGTTTCGTTCTCTGTACCGCATCCACGGCAGAGAGGTCCAACTTCTTTTGCTGACCGGGCGATAACTCCAGGAACACCACGGAGCGGAGCGTAGTTAATGTTTAGCTTTAAAGCATTAACCCATTCAGATCCCGACAAGGTCTGCTTATCGCAGATGAAACGATTATATCTGGGATTATCCTTAAAATGGCAGACTCCAATTCGCTGTCATTTGCTTTTTGCCCAATCTTCAAAGGATTATTCCTGTAGCTGCTGACGCAGCATCTTAATATTGGGCATCTCCTGATGCGTAATATATAAAATGTTAGTGAGAGATTTGTGTGAGTAAAGAGAAAGATTTGTTGTTGCGATGTGACTGCTGAAGGAATTCTTGCACGACTGTTGAAAGACTCTCTTTTAGCTATATTTAAACAGATTCTCCCACACAAGTCTGGCCTAAACTAGTGAGTGAGACTGCCAATGTGTGTCTCTCTCTCTCTCTCTCTGCTTTGGATCCCTCTCTCCGGATCCTATTACAGGAAGCAAACCTAACGCTAACCAAAGTCCCTTTAGGCTCATTATAGCTAAGTTAAAGCTCGAAGCCTTTTTAGTGCACCTTCCTGCCTCCAGGGCAGTGTTTTCTACTTGCTGCCCATCACCGGATAGTGGTCTGTAGAGGTTCCAAGGGCTAGAAGATTTTAAGCGCGGCACTGCTGCACTCAAATCCGGCTCCTCCACTCACCATGTACACCACGCTACCACTGAGCTAATCCCGCTCTTATATGTAACGCATTAATATTTAAAATAATCAAAATGTTGTTAAACAACATTGTAATTACAGTTTATCTATATTAGTTGTGGTTGTTGGTTCAGCAGAGCTGGAAACATCAGAGACATTTTCCGTGGTAGCCAGCTTCATTTTGTGGTCATCAACCGGTTTCGGGCGTTCGCCCATCTTCAGGATGCGTTTTTCAGACAGTGTGACAACACAGACTTGCACAGAGCAAATTCAGTTTACACACACAGGATTTCAGCCAGATTTGAGTGCAGCAGTGCTGCGTTTAAAATCTTCTAGCCCTTGGAACCTATACAGACACTGTCCGGTGATGGGCAGCAAGTAGAAAACACTGTCCCGGAGGCAGGGAGGTGCATTAAAAAGGCTACAAGCTTTAACATAGCTATAATGAGCCTAAAGGAACTTTGGTTCGCTTCCTGTGAGTGTGTAAACTGAATTTGCTCTGTGCAAGTCTGTGTTGTCACACTGTCTGGAAAACGCAACCTGAAGATGGGCGAACGCCGAAACCGGTCGACGACCACAAAATGAAGCAGGCTACCACGGAAAATGTCTCTGAAGTTTATCTATATTCAACAGATCAATAATGCGTGAGACAGCAGACAGTATAACTTCTTTTTTAAAGTCAAATATTTAATATAAATATAATGGGTATGATGAAGGAGAGAAATAGTTTGGTTTGAATGAACTAAACTAGTTTCGGCTGGACACTGTATAATGTTAAAAGTGACACTGACTGCCTGGACTTTACACTAGAGTATGGTAGAGTGGTAAAGGGTAAGTTATTATTATTATAGTAATTCGGGTGCCTAATGGCGCGGGACCTAAGCCTATGTGGCCTTTATCCCCCCGAGACCCCCCTATCCCCTTAATGAATCTCCCCCGGTAGCTTACCGGTTAGTCTACAGTATCCCAAGATATCCCGAAACTCCAGCTCGCGCAGACAATCCTGCGAGAGTGATGCCCTCCCAAAGACACGAAACCTAGTTCCAGCGAAACGGGGACACTGACAAAGGTAGTGGTACACCGTTTCCCTGACTCCGTCGTCACAGTTCTGACAAATGGGACTAGACGTCCTCCCTATATTAAACAAGTGGCTGGACACCCAAGTGTGTCCAGTCACTATCCCTATCAGGGTCCTCAGGACCCGTCCTACTAAGGGACAGGAGAAAAGGGTAAGGTAAATGACACGTTGTGACTGGCGAGTGAACTCTGTTCTACATCTATCTCCTGTCGCTTATATATGTTTTTTCTCCCACTCTAGACCGAGAGAGCGGTCCTGTCACTTTTGTCTCTCTTTCTCGGTTATGGATCCTCTCTGTTCCTAAAATACGTAAATAAATACGTAGATTTTATGATAAAAAGAAAGATTGATTTATTTTATTTCCTGTCTTGTTCCTATTAAATAAATGCATAGATTTTGTGATAAAAAAAGAAGAAGAAGCTTGATTTATTTTCATTTTCACAGTAATTATTTATGAAAGATTAATAATATTTATTTCATATTTAAAATAATCAAAATATACATTGGTAACAGTTTAAAAAATTATTTAGACGAATAGAATAAGCGTTTTAGAAGTTATGCACAGAGAGAGATGATTTATATTATAATGTTAAATCTATGTGTTTAGAAAGTAACCAGCCGGTTGTAATTTTTATAATATTGTGTAATAATTCTTTCAAGTAAAATAAAATAAAAAAATATACATAAACAATATTTTATTGTTCAACTTGTTCATAATATGTGACATTAAATTCCTAAATATAAATCTTATTTTAAAAACTAATATACAACTTTTAAAATGTTAATTGCCTTTTTTATTTGAAAGAAAAGTTTCATAATAAGTATATTTAATGGGTGAAATCGGCATAAATAAATAATTATTATTTTAATTACTTGGAAATGGAATAAAACAAGTTTTTTTTTAATATAATTTATTGCAACTTTATGGAGAAAAGTAGTATTTATATTTCTGAAGTATAAAGTAATTTAAGAAATGAGTGAATAAAATGAGTGATCTCTATTTTCAATAAAGTATTTTGTGAGTAATGAGTAATTAATTGCTTTACAGTGTTTTGTCTCCTTATACGACCAATCAATCCCAGCTATTAGAGTGAATGCTCAAAAAATCTCTGTCGATAAACACAAAAAGATGCCATTTGGAAAATCTCTGGTATTATCGAGTTATGCGAACCTAAACATCCAATTATTTAATGTTTTATTTGATAAATTTTTGTAGAAATTACTATATAAAAAAACTATTTACAAGACATAATGGATGTGTTGAATGGAGAGAATTGGTTTTGTTACAATGGATGAATGTTTATGGTTGAGTGGTAAGAGAATGACACGTAGCGATTGGATGTACTTAACTAATTTCAACTGTGTTTAACTGTGTTTTATGGACTGTCCGTCGCTATATTTATACAGCTTCTTAATGGATGTGTTGAATGAAGAGAATTGGTTTTGTTTGATGATTTAAGAAGAAGACTTGGTTAACCACTGGTTAACTGATATATTAATAATGAGACACAGACTGCCTGGACGTTACAATGGATGAATGTTTAAGGTTGAGTGTTAAGAGAATGACACGTAGCGATTGGATGTACTGAATTAATTTTAACTGTAACTAACTGTCCTTTATGGACTGTCAGACCGCTATATTTATACAGCTTCTCCCACTCCAATTCGAGAGAGTGGTTGAGATTCTCTTGCTCTCTTTGGTTGCTGTTTGCTCTCTTGCTGCTACACAAGACATAATAAAATGCATGGACATTCAGTGTCCTCATGCGTTGGCTAGCGTACTCGCCTTTCGTGCGAGAATTCAGGGTTTGATTCTCGTGAGGGCAAAGTCGGTGTTGACACAGCATCGTGTGAAAAAATGGGAAGCTACAAGTTAGTAGCGCACCAAGGTAGCGAAGGTCAGAACTAAACAGCGAAGGAACTGCGACGTGCTTACCACACGTCCCCCATTATATAGCCGTCTGGCAAGCCTTGTCCTTTACGGACTGTAGCGCCATGGGGGGGGGAGAATGGACATTCAGTCAGTCTGCAAAATTGATCTCTAACAGTAATTAATAAACAATTTCTCTTTCCCTTTAATTTAAACTAAAAAACACAGAAACTTATAATATTTATTTTATATATTTATCTATTTCTCAAAAAATTAATTAATATAAGAATAATTTTTAATTTTACAACTCATTACACATTCAATTTATAGAATTGCTAAAAATAGTAGAATTCAGATATTAGTAGTCTTCTTTATCTTATTATCTCTCTCTAGTACAATTAAACTAATACTTGCCAGTTTTTACCATGGAGCTATTTCGGAAAAACTGTGCGCTCTCTAGCTTATCTACACTTTAAAAACCAAGTCCGTCGAAAATCTCTTAGTGTCATAGGCAAACTGCTATAAAGTAGTAAATGTCCTCCAATTCCGACATATATTACAAAGGGAACACCTGTGTCACTCCATCTGAGTGTCTAGTGAACATGCTTTCTACAAAAGAAAATCAATTATTCTGGAGGTTACTTTCTTATATTTATTGCCTTTCGTTTATGTAAGCAAAGAATTAATAGATAATCTTTCTAGATATCTTTCTATAGCTTCGTATTTTAAGTGTAGATTATAATTCTTAAAAATATTTAACAAGTAATTGTATAATTGAAAAAAATATTCTATGGTACGATTGGTGAGTATGCACCACAGACATTTTTCTTCCGTTTTTTTGTTTATTTTATTTTATCAGCAGCAAATTCTTGCTGAAATGAAATTATTAATTTATGTCTGCAGCCAATTATATTTTATTTCAAAATAATTTATTAATTTTAGGCATTATGATCTAGTAAAACAAGTATTATAATAATAATAATAAATATAATAAGTTTAAGTATGTATATAAGTATAATTGTAATAATTTTTTTTTTTTTAATCAACTTATTCAACGTAAACATTTTTCTGAAGAGATGTGTTCATTTAAATACTTATTATTTCATAATTACTTAACATTTTCTTCTTTGAGCAATAGAATGAGGGCAAGAAGTATTCGAGTCTAGTTCTCCAGTCAATTTCCTGGACTACTTTCTTATCTCTGAACGAGAATACTGTTTATAGATATGAACTTTATAGGCAGAGAGTCAATGACAAATCCTCAGCGATCTAGTTCTCTAATGTATTTATGGGTTCTCTATATATGTGGGTGATATTTGCAGTTTGGTGTATGTGTGTGGAATCAAACTTTGGAGTTACAGTCTGTTTACGTTTGCGCTAAATCTAAGAATTTGAACCCACCAAATTCCACATAATCGCTAGCAAATTCGACAAATACTGGACTGAATAGTTCTATTAACAACGGCATCAAGGCGCTTCCAACCTACGTCAAAATTACACAATACCAATTCACCAGGGTTTGCTTGCAATGAGACTGAAATTTTTGCCCACCTTTATCCTGGTCACCTTTTTAACAGCTATTCCTGTTTTGTAAACAGAAATCAGAATGTCCAGTTTCTGTTGCTTCCGCATTGGTGGCAATTCCTCTGTCTATCCCGTTACAATTTATTGGCGAATGGGCTTCAATTTGGCCAGCTAACTTCTCACTTAGAAATTATCTTAAGCGGTAAGAGAAATTAAACAAAAGCCGACCATCAGACAGGCTTAACAAAAAGTCACTAGATCTGGGAAGAGTACAATGAGTAGTAAGATCAACAACTTTAAGGAGTTAACAAGTTTCAACATCACCTTGTTAGGTTCACCAAGCAAGCTAGCCACATTAGCTCACCACCATTAGAACAAGCAAGAGTTCATATTACTCTTTAAGCATCTCACAACAGCCAACACCGCTCTACATTCATCATGCACTATACTTAATCGGCTAATCGTTAAAATATAAATTGTGAATATATAGAGCCAGTTCGTGCATTCATCAACTCACCATTCTTTTCTTGCTGCCTTTACAGCTTATATCGTGAAAATATTGGAGATTTTCGAAGAGCCCCCCCCCCCCTTAGTTTGATTCAGTTTTCCTGGATATTCCAAAAAATAATAAATACTCCTCTTTCGAATTTGATCAGTGCTAACCACAACCTTTTTTCCTTAATAATTCACGGCTCTAAAAGACTTTTTACTACTTTATCAAATCCCTACAGCTGGAACTTCACCAGAGTTGCCAGTGAGACACAAATTTTGTCATCCTTTATTCTGGGTCACATTTTATTAACTATTCCACTGCTAAGGAGACAGAAATTAGAGTGTCCGATTTTGTTGCTTTCGTATTGGTGCATTCCACAGAATGATCCAATTTAATTTAAACAATTTTTTTTTTTTTACAAAAAGGCATTCTTATAAAAATAATAAACTTAGAAAGAAAGAAGGTCAACCAGTATCCTACCTACTAAATTTATATATATATATATAAATATTTCATATATATATATAAAATAACGTGTATATGTTTTCTGAAATTGAATGTATAATTTTTTTTTTTTTTTTTAAATATTTCAGAACTTTAAAATAAATATAAAGCATAGCCATAAATTTTAAAGAAAAAATTTACTTTCTTGCACTTTTTATTCTTAATTGGAATTAATCCAAAGTCTTGGCATTTAATGCAAGACTACTGATGATAACACGAAAAGAATACATTTTAAGATTTTAGATGGAAATATTGATATTTGTAATGAAATATTATTTGTAAAATATTTATAAAACTCACTTTATGTATATGTCATTTTTATTTTTATTTTTTATAATATTGCTTGCAATAATTTGTATCAATTGAAAATTTTATTTTATTTTTTAAAGAATTAACTTGCAATTATTATTAGGGTGTTTTTTTTTTCTTTATTGAGATTGAGTAAACAATAGTAGACTAGTAACGGGAGGGATTAGCTAAGTGGTTAGCGCGTTTGACTCCCATGCGGAGGTCCCGGGTTCGAGTCCAGTGCTACCCTTAGATTTTTTCTTTCTAGGAATATCTACAGCTCACTGTCCGGTGATGGACAGTGTTGTCTCTAGCGAGAGAAAACACTGTCCGGAAGCCAGCGGTGCACTGAGAATGCTCCGGGCGCTAATTTATGTTGAAGCGCCTTAAATTAAAAAAAAAAAAAGTGGACTATCAATTTCTTCAGAATACTTGATATTCCTTCCCGTATTCCAGCTTAGAAATATGTTGACATAAATTCTGTAAATCCTCTCTAATCAATTCACACTAATTGTATGGGTTGTAGTGATAGTTTAGTCATTTAATAATTAGTTTTAGCATAAACAGACAATAAACTTGTAACACTTCTGTAATACACAATTCTCTTCATGTAATAAGATCCAAAGAGAGGGATCGATAGCTGTGAGAGAGAGAGAGACAAAAATGACAGGACTACTCTCTCGGACTAGAGTGGGAAAAACTGCTTAAATACGGCGACGGGAAAGTATTCAAGAAGTCTTATAGCAGAGTTCATATAGCAGTAACTACGCGTCATCAAACTTTACCTCTCACTATGATTCTACCATAATACAGTGTTCAGCTTCACTTCCAGTTTGTTCATTCAAACCAAACCATTTTCTCTCCTTCACAAACCCTTGATGGAGAGAAAATGGTTTGAAAATGCTGAAGCTGGATAATGCTGAAGCTCGATAACGCTGACACCAATGTAATGAGTATGATGAAGGAGAGAAAATGGTGGAAGTGAAGTTGAACACTGTATAATATAAAAGCAACACTGACTGCCTGGACTTTACACTAAAATATATGAATGGAAGTGAGAGATAAAGAGAAATGTTGATGACCCTTTGTGACTGGTGTATGAACTCTGCTATAAGACTTCTTGAATACTCTTCCGTTGCTGTATTTAAGTAGTTTCTCCCACTCTAGTCCGAGAGAGTGGTCCTGTTATCTTTGTCTCTATCTCTTTGCTATGGATCCCTCTCTTTGGATCCTATTACACATCACTAAAACACACAGATGTCACACACTTGACACTTGATGTGAAAAGGTCATCACATTTACCATGGATCTAAATTCACAGTGGAATTTGGTTTTAGCCTAATTAATTCCAATTTTTGCTTTTATATTTTTAAATTGCTGATAATTTTTGGTAATCAGATTTTATTTCAAGGTTTACTTCTACTAAATAATTGTATGATTTAATTTTAATTCCCATCAAGCATTAAATAATGCGTACAATTTCTTTACTTTATATATTCAGTTAAGGTATTGTCCTTGATATTTTACGTTTTTTTTCTTTCATTTATATAATTTCCTAATTATATCCAAAAAGGAAAATTTAAACTTAAAATTGCTAGTTATTTTGAAATGTAATTTTGAAATAATATGCAATCAAAATTATTAAGATTATTATTCAATTAATTTCTTTATAGGAAAAACAGAATGTTATTATTTTCTCTTTCTATTTTAAGGACAGTAGCGAACTAATCCAATATCCAAATCTTAATTGTGTCCCTAAGTTTTAGCCAACTATTATTAAAAGCGAAAAATATGATCGCAGTAAACTCAATCTAGATATTCCTTTTAGAAATCTTCTGGTATCTCCCGTTGGTATCGATCAAAATTAAGTTCCAAAAGTCGAATCTTCAAAACGGGTTTTCCCCATTTTTTTGTCATTTTCACGAAATCAATTTTAACTGTTAGATTAGATTAGTTTGACAAACGGGGTGGGCGAGCTTCATTTCACGGCCATCTACATTAAGTGGCCTATTGTGGCTCTCTCATGAAGCTCGTGGCTTCAGGGAATGCTTGTCTCCTTGACCTCATCAGACCGGCACATTCAAAACGGTTGGGTACCGGAGTTTCCCTCTTGGTTATCTGCAAGTAGAGGTTTGTGCACGAGCTTATTCAGCCTACCTACAATGCCCTGATAGGCCCACAATTTGCCTTGTATCCCTTCGGCTATGGCTCAGTAGATCCTTGGTAAACATAGATAAATGTCATCTGGCATTTTATCCGTCGTAGCATGCATATTCATTTTGTTCCTGGCCGGTATCGGATTTTCATCCATCGTCAGAGCAAATTCACCAAGTTTGTGTGGGGGAATTAATTTCAACGTAATGTTGCTGTTACACTCAGACTTGTTGGTTTGTTGGTTGTATATATGTGGGTGAGTTTTAAGGTTATATTACCATGTGAGTGTGTGTGTTTAATGACAAAATGGAATTATTATAAATTATGATTGGACATTAGAAAATAGTGTAGATTCTTCAAAACATGCTATTTATTAATACCTATTTTCTAATGTCTAATCATAATTTATAATAATTCCATTTTGTCATTCAATACCTTATTACCACCAACACACATATATACAACCAACAAAACAAACAAGTGTGAGTGTAGTAGCAACATTACGTCGCGTAAATGAACTCTTTACGCGAACTTGGTGAATTTGCTGTGACGATGGATGAAAATCCGAAACCGATCAGGAACAAAATGAATATGCAAGCTACGACGTATAAAATACCAGACGTTATCCAGCATTGCGGACCCATCCAAATATTAGATAAATATCTTTTAATAAAAAATTTAGCCTGCCTCTGCCTTGGCAGTGTTCTTTCCCACCATTGCAGATGCTGGTCTTCAAACCAATACTTGATAGAAGATTGAATAAGGTTTCAACCGAGGAAGGGCTCCGCCCTCGGTATCGTATCGCCAGTAAAAGTATCTTTCGAGCTCTCCCTCACCAATTTTATCTGTTACATCAACTTAATATTCCATTTATATAGGTAACCCTATGTGGCAACAGCCCATGAAGGACCAAGGCTTGCCATACGGCGATTTGAATGGGGAGCGTGTGGTAAGCAGGCCGCAGTTCCCACGCCGTTTAGTAGCTTCCCACTTTTTATCATGATGGTGGGTCAACACTGAATTTGTCCTCATGGGAATGGAACCCTAAATTCTCGCACGAAAGGCGAGTACGCAAGCCACTAGACCAACACTTGAGGACTACATATGGATATATCACTTTTATTTGAAACAATTGACCGAGAAAACTTATTTTAGATATGATTTTGAAATCAAAGCTGCGATTTTTAAACTTTCTTTAAATGAACTCTTGTTTATATTCAACGATACAAGCAAATTTAAATATATCACTGAGTGTGCTGCAAAATTTCATGTTTGCGGAACGTTCGTTACCAGAATATGCAATTTTATTTATTTAATATTTTTTAATTTTTTTTGTCCGTATTTTTCTTGATAATAACTTAAAGATATTTTGTTTTTTGTTTTTAATAGATTAACTGTGCTATTGCAAATTTACTGAATAATTTGAGGTGTTCTTTTTTGGGGGGAATTTTGCCAGAAACAGCTTCTAGATTTGGTTTAAACTTGGAATTCAAATTGCATAGATATGAATTTTATCACTTTCATTTTGAATCATTTATCTGGAAAAATGCATTTTAGTTGGATTTTGGTGGATATGGTATAACGCATTAAATGGGACACTTGCAAAATAAGAGAATGTAACAAAATCCATTGTGTTTAATGTACATACGTATTAAAGAAGGTTTTCAAATTTAATTAATAATTAATTTAGAATGCAAAGTTAATTAGATTAATTTTCTTATATGGACCACAGATGAAGGTCCTCTATTCTGTACCATGGTTCTTCTAATAGTACCATCCCCTTAAATATAGAAAACCTACATATATTCCCTCCATTGCTACTTTATTTTTATTAGGCCCAGTTTTTATGAAAATAATTGCAAGTTTAAACAAAATTGGTTAATTTTATAAAAATTTATTAACTGTAAATAAGAGAAATTCGTGTTCACATATCACTCTTAAATTTAATTAATAGTTGACATTTTTTTAAACATTTAATTAAGTTTGGATTTCAGATTAAAGTATTATTAATTAAATATGAAATTGTTTTTTTTTTTTTTGTTTTGTATTCACATCATATACACCAGATTTCTCTTCTTTTCCATGTCTCCTCCCATTTTGGTGTTGTTACTCATTCAGAAATGTCGTATTTCACGCACAGAAGTTTTGTTTTCTTGAATACAAATATTGTAATATTTCATCATTGTATTGTGGTATTTTGATGAATCATAAAAATTATTGAACAATATCTTTATTATTAATTCAATTACTGGATAATATTATAATCAAGGTTTTTTTCCCCTTATTATTACCCAATTAGTATTAAATTTATTCACTAATGAACATATGATTCACCATGGAATTCAATGTTAGTAATTGTACATTTTATTCCAATTAGTTAAACTAAATCTTTTACTTTAATTTTGAAGGCTAAAAATTACATTTTTACTAATTTTAAAAATGTACACTTCTTTCTTTTAATTAAAAGTTTTAAATTAAAAAAAAAAAATGTATTTACATTAAAAAATTTAATAGTACAAAATTTATTTAAAATTCACTTTTAATTCGGATTAGCTTACATGGATTTTAAAAGAAAAAATATTGAAGGAAAATAACAATATGACCTACCTTTACATTATTTACCTTCAACCTTTGTAAAAACGAATAACAAGATAATTTTTTAATGAGTAAAAAATTGGACTCTTTTTTTTTTTTAACTTTCCAGCGCAGAGAAATGTTTGGTACTTGATAACACCTTATCGTTCAAAAATGAAAATACTCTGCAACCTATTTCCGCTGCAAGTTATGGTTCTTTATTTTTCCAGCGTATTTCTTGGAAGCTTTTTTTTTTTTAAAAAAAAAGCAATACTTGATGCAATTTCATGTTCATTTTTAGCAGAAAGGTCTCCGATTCCATATCCAGTGCAAGTTATAAAGGCTATGTTAGCTAATGCTGGCGCACTTAATATCAACACTTGCCAGGTATATACGAGGTGTGTAAATTAAGTAATGAGACTGATTTTCTAGTGTTCGATCTGGCAACACTGGAGACCCGCGCATGCGTGATAGGGCAAGTAAACATCTGATACACGTCCAGTGCAAATTTGAAAATGCTAGAGTTGTTGCACTGTCCGTAGTGACTTTTTTTTGTGAGCAAGGTTTTTTCAGTGCGTTTTAAAAATGAGTGACATCAATTACGAGCAACGTTGTGCTATCAGGTTTTGCTTCAGACTTGGGCACAGTGCAACGAAAACGTTTGAAAAACTGTGCCAGGCCTATGGAGACAATGTTTTGTCGAGAGCACAGGTTTTTAGGTGGTTTAAGTCGTTTGCAGAAAGAAGGGATTCAATTGAAGACGAGCCTCACAGCGGAAGGCCTTCATCTTCAAGAACCGACGAAAATGTTGGCAGAATCCGCGATCTCGTGCGTTCAGATCGTCGTTTGACAGTCCGAATGATCGGCGAAGAGTTGAATTTGACTCACACAACCGTTCATCAAATTTTGACTAATGAATTGGGGATGAGAAAAATTTGTGCAAAAATGGTTCCGAAAAATCTTTCACAAGAGCAAAAAGACATCAGAAAGGAAAGGAGCCTTGACTTTTTGGGAGCAATTGAAAACGATCCCAATTTTTTGGAACGTGTTATTACAGGAGACGAGTCTTGGGTGTTTGAGTATGACCCAGAAACTAAGCGTCAGAGCATGCAGTGGCACACTTCAACCTCTCCAAGGCCAAAAAAAGCAAGAATGAGCAAGTCAAAAATCAAATGCATGCTGATTTGCTTTTTTGATAGCCAAGGAATCGTTCACAAAGAATTTGTGCCTCAATGCCAAATGGTAAACCAACATTTTTAACGAGAATTTCTTGAGAGACTTCGAAAAAGAGTCATGCGTGTGAGACCAAACATCAAAAACAAGTGGGTGTTGCATCACGACAATGCTCCGTGTCACACCGCGATTTCTATTAATGAGTATTTGGCCAGTAATAACATTCCTGTGGCTCCTCAGCCTCCTTATTCACCCGACTTGAGTCCATGTGACTTTTTTTTGTTCCCCAAATTGAAAAATCACCTCAAGGGACGTCATTTTGGAACATTGGAGAATATTCAAACAGCCGTAACCGACCAACTGAAGTCTATTCCAGTATCCGAGTTCCAGCACTGCTATAACGAATGGAAGAATCGTCTTCAGCGTTGTGTGGCTTCCCAAGGTAGTTACTTTGAAGGGGACAATATTGAATTGTAATTTTATTTGAATAAAAAAAAAGATAAAAAATCAGTCTCATTACTTAATTTACACTTATATCTATGCGAAGACGAGTGTAGTATTTCCCTGTGAGTTGGCTCTTCTGTTTGATAAAGCTTACCTTTTGCTACTTTTTGTTCAATTTGCTTTCGAATATTTGTGAGGAATTGGACTACAATATTCTAGCGTAGTGGAACGGCTGCTTCCTTTAAACTTCTGCCAGCCTTCACAGTTTCCGAGTTAGAAAATTAATTACGTGGAATATTCCCACTTCCTGAAACGATCTGGTGGATTGATCCCTCAACTTTTGAGGAGGTTGCTGTGATTCCTCCTCCTTTGTCAACTGGGCTTGACAGCGGCTACGGCATAATCGTCTATAGTGCGACTCCTGGGACCTAAAAAAAAAGTTGTTGTGGTGGTTGGTTCCGCAAAGCTGGAAAGCATCAGAGACATTTTCAGTGGTAGCCTGCTTCATTTTGTTGTCATCAATCGGTTTCGGACGTTCGCCCATCTTCAGGATGCGTTTTACAGACACAGTGTGACAACACAGACTTGCACAGAGCAAACTTAGTTGTCACACTGTCTGAAAAACGCATCCTGAAGATGGACGAACGCCAGTAACCAGTCGATGATCACAAAATGAAGCAGGCTACCACGGAAAATGTCTCTGATGCTAAAAAAAAGTGAAAGCAGTAGAAATAATACGAAAAAAAAGGGGGGGAATTCCAGGAGTGGCGGCATTAGAAACTGCAATATTACAGCAAATTGAAATGTTGAATCTTTAAAGCAGACGGTAGAGAAAATTTAACTAAAAATGGTTCGGTTAGGTTAACTGAATAGCAGAGAACAGATTACCCCTAAAAGCATATAAGATATGGATACCGGGAAGAATACCTAGTGAGAAAGGAAAACCTGGCAAGAAAACGTAAAGAATATAATTGAGAAAGACACCAAATGTCCGTGAACAGTGAAGAAGGGCGATTTTTTTTGTAGCGCCTTTACACTGATGGATAGAAGAGATGTCCGATTAAGTAAATAAGTAAAGAAGTTCGTTAAGCATGCGGTTTTAAGATGTATCAACGAATATTCTTGAACAAATGTGCAGTCTGGCTAAAGTAAAAAAAGTACAAATATCTTTAGGAAACACAAACTTGTTTATAAATTGTCAATAATTATAACTACGTCACTTGCAGTAACAGAAAGTCGAGTGAGTGTTTCATACCTGAGTTTTGTGTTTTATTAATTCAATTTTAAAAAACCATTTAATTAGGTATTTTATAATAAATTATTTAACAATCAACTAAATCTGATGCTGTGTCTAAATATGGATATCATTAGTATCTAAAAATAAATTAATAACGTTTGACGTATAAATTAAATGATTTTTTTGGGCGTGTCCCTGTCCTTTTGTTTCACGGACGGAAACCCCGTCGTCTAAAAGACAAGGTGCATAAAGTTTTTGTTTTAATGTTTTTTTTTTTTTTTTAGTTGTAAAGCGGAGACTAGGTCGCGTGGGTTCTATTTTATTAGAAATAGGAAGTGAAAAAACAGCTCCAAGTCCCTACCAAGTCTATGTTGTCTTGTGTTTTTTATTTGTATTTTTTTTTTTTTTTTTTTTTTTAGAGTAGTACAGTCTGTGAGGCGTGGCACCTGTTACCCTATTATGATCACAGACTGTACACGGCCCGCTCATGAACCGGTTCATCTTTCTCCCCCTTTTTCTACTTATTCTTTAGATACCTCTCAACTTCTTTTCTCAAAAGAGATTTCTATCTTGTTTTCATATCTCTTACTATCTTTGTTTCACTTAACTCATCTTTAGACTATGAACATAAACAAAAAAAAAACTAACTAACATCCACAACATAGATACGAACACATAATATAGGCGGCAATTTATTTCTCTTCTCCTTTTATTACATACAGAAACGGACCCGGTTTATATTGTGCCACAACAACGTAAGGCCAGTATGTAAAATAAAACTTATATATTGGTTTGGCAGAGAGGTACATGAACCGGATTTAACCAATCATCAACATATGCCAAAGTGATGGTATATGTTTGTAATAATTGTACTTTTCTATATTTTATATACTCTTGTACAGATTTATTAAGTATTTTTGTCTAAAACTATATGAGGGGCGTAAATTTCTTTTTAAGATAGCAGTTTTTTTTTTTTTCCAATGTTTAATTTTACAAGTTTAATTAATAACAATCTACATTGTCTTTTATGGCTTCTTTTCTTTTAAATTTTTTTTTTTTATTTTCTCAAAGTGTAATAATTCTTTTGTAAGAGCTCGTTAAGTTGGAATCTTGATTTGTGATGGTACCACAAGAGCCTTAAGGAATTGTTTTTTTTTTTGCGCGAAAAGTAATGAATCATTATACTGACCACTTTTTTGCAACTGAAATTATTGCTACGAGATGTTCAAATGCAGCCATGATCACAAAAAAACTGGTCCGTTATTTGGTGTACCATATAGATTGTTATGATAAACATAATTAAACCTTTCCATATGTCGCCAAAATTTTGTGCAGTTTATTTTAATGGTATTTTTCGCGATTTTCACAAAAATTTCCTTTAAGGATTTCCTTTAAAACTACGTTTATATAAACGTAAAATGTTTAATCTTGTTCTCACTTTGTGGGTAAAGTTATTCGGAATGCCAAGATCAGGATTTCTACGAGTTTGTTATGTTTTCCTTTTCTTAGGAGGATGTTGTTAGGAATCCTTTTCTAGAAGGATTTTTTAATAGTAAGATCAATTTTAATTGATGTATCTCAAGGTGTTCAGGAGAAGATAGTAATCACCAAAAATACAATTTTATTAATATTTTAAATGTATCTTAGTGCAGTGAATTTACCTTCAAAAAGAGTGTATTTAGAGTCAGGTACTGAAATATAAAGTCATTGCTATTAGGGAAACAAAGGCACAAAAATCCGTTAAATTAATACAATGCTACTTGGCCAACAGTTTTGTTAGAGAGAGCATCCCTTGTGAACAGTCTGCATTCTGTTTCAAAAGCCAAAACACTTACTTTAGGAATCGTTCTCTAAAAATCAGTGGCAGTTTCACAATATATTAATAAGTAGTTATTATTTTGAAAGAATATATTTATTGTTAACATACAACATAGCATCACCAAAAAACATTTCATTTACTACTATCCGCACAATATTCTCAGCCTTTTGATTTGTCATGGGAAACATCTCGATAAAGCGAGAATACTGGCAGATAATGGTATGTTGTGTTGTATGTTTGAAGTAGCACGAGCGGTTTAGTAAAACGGCTTGTATGTATGTTTGAGATAAAAGTATTAGTAATAAGAAAGTAGTCACCACTGCTAACAATAAATATATTCTTTCAAACTAATAACTACAAGTTATTTGATATTATAAACTTATTAATATATTGTGAAACTGCCACTGATTTTTAGAGAACGATTCCTAAAGTAAGCATTTTCGCTTTTGAAGCAGAATGCAGACTGTCTTGAAGGAATGCTCTCTCTAACAAAACACTTGCCCAAGTAGCATTGTATTAATTTAACGGATTTTTGTGCCTTTGTTACTTTAATTGCAATAACTTTATATTTCAGTACTTCACTTTAAACACACTCTTCTTGAAGGTAAATTCACTGAACTAAGATACATTTAAAATATTAACAAAATTGTTATTTTTGATACTACAAAATATTCTAAACTATTTTTAAAAAATTTATATTTTTTTATTTCTTTCTTCCATTACACCTCCAACAATAAATTGTAACCACAGATCAGCGGTAGATCCGAAAAGGTTTCGAACAGTTGAATGTCATGTCTAAAAGATGAACGACCATATCTGTGAAAGAACTAAAATATCGTTTTGTTTCTGAAAAAATATGCCCGTTTTTCTTTCCAGAAAACAATTATGTTACCGTAGAAACGGTAATAAGTAAAAACACTGGAAAGTACAAAATATGTCATTTATTTCTAAAACTCGGTGACACTATATTAAGCTACATGCATACCGACTCAAACACAACTGCTCAAAACTAATGGCTGTCCCTTTTCATTACCAATCAACAGTTCGTTCTCAATCGATCTACCTCTCTCCAAAATCGAGATACAGTCGATGCAAGAAGTATAACCCCTTGATATATATTCCCATAATATTAACACAATTATGCATTTTATAATGTTTTGTTCCTTTTTTTTTTTAGATTCTCAACAGCGAATTGAAAAGTTTTTAATAATTGACTCTGGAGAAAAGCCTCAAAAGTTATACTTATTGTTTTTTTTATTCTTTAAAGTTGAGGTCGTTTTTTTTTTTTTTTTTT
>JAAEAF010007707.1:0-53962 GCA_011037195.1 Triatoma infestans
CACGGTCTCTATTAGCATAATGAAAGTATATTTCCTCACTTTGTATAATGTGGAAATCTTGTAAATAGAGATAATAATGCACCTTGAGTGTCTTTAATATATGTATCTGCACTTAAAAAAAAAATTTATACATTATTTCTATATTTGAACCATTTTTTCATCACATTAAACTGAAGATATAAATATTAATTCTAGGATTCATGCCTTTGAAATCTCTAGAAAATTTCTCGAAGAAGTACATAGCTTTTTGTGCAGGTGTATTGAGATAATCGTTCATTCCTGACAGTTACATCCTTAAACTGATTGCACACTGGCCTGGACAAATGGTCGCCCAGGTTACTTGTTACGCTCTCAGTTGGTCTACAGAACAGTAGTTTAAGTAATATTATTTCCTTAATTAACCAATTTGGGGGTGAAGTTTTTCCCGTCCGAAGTTGTTCTCACGTACCCCCTAGATATCCAACTAAAGGAACAACATCAATCGCTAGCGCAGTCTAATTTCTTTTATACAGGGCCGAGCGATGCTGAATGGCTAAATAGCCGAAGTCATGGTATATGAAAAAAATTAACAAATTTAATGCAACTTCTCAACAAACAACAAAATAGAATCAGAAAATTCTATAAAAATTAAATTATTACAATTTTATGGATATGTTAACGGCAAAGTACGAATCTCAGGTATTGTATAGAATGGCTACGTTAGGCAATTTTAGCGTATCCTTTTTATTTTATTTCATACTTGGGCTAGGTTTTCTATACATTGCGTAGGCATTCTATAGAATATCTACCTTGTCTTAGGCACAGTATGGAAAAACTTAAAAACATCTCCCCCCCCCCATAAATGTTCTGCGGCCCGTGTACGTTGAAGCAATCACGGAGGGACACCAAGGGGACCCAAAACAAACCACTTCGAAGATACTGTGTTCCACAGTTCCTGACCATTCTTGACTCCGCGGAATGGTAAAAACTTAACCAGTATTGTAAACATAATAAGCATATGCGGTCACTGGCTTTGGTTGGTTTTCCTTTTCTCATAGGTATATTAAATTAATTACTTCTCCAGACTCAAGTGACAAAACCTCGAGACGACGGAGGGTTCGATGTGATGTATATTTATGAAACATGTATACAAGATTCTCAAGCAGCGGGGAGCGACTGTTTGTGCTTCCAAGCTAGTCTATCGCAGGACACGCGAGGCTCCATCTACCAGCGAGGTGGGGGAAGAGGGAGAAGGCTGCGACTACTTCAAGACTCTTTTTGTCTCGGAGTTTATGGCACAAAAAGACGCAGGCTATCACAGAAAGTATCACTGATAAAATACAATAACAGGACGTGCCAGAATTGAATGAGGGCCATCCACCAATGATTGTAGGTTAGCATAGATTCTCGAAAGATGCTTTTTATCAAGCGATTAGGTAATCGCGAGGCCATTGGCGCTTCAGCCTATCTGCAGGATTTTTTTTTAATTTAAGGCGTGCCAACATCTATGGTCATATTGGCGCCCGGAGCCTTCACAGTGCACTGCCGGCCTCCGAACAGTGTTCTCTCGCTAAGATAACACTGTCCATCACCAAACAGTGAGCTGTAGAGGCCCCTGAGAAAAAATATCTAAGAGGAGCGCTGGACTTGAATCCGCGGGACATCCGTGTGAGAGTCCAACGCACTACCACTCCTTGTAGGATATGTAGAAATTGTTTTTTTTTTAAAAGTTGCGGTTCAGTGGGTTGTATTAATGAGTTTGGAATGAAATTTAGTATATCTGGGACTTGGCGAGGACGAAGATAAATGAGATTTTCAGGTCAATATGGTAATGACGTAAAATAGAGCATCGGCGATTGTGCGAAAAATGTATGAATGGAGGGATTGGAACGATGGAGATTGGAGCGCTTTGATGATCCATGCAGTTCGAATCCGAGTCCGAGTTTTTTGTTTGATAGAGTAGTTTGATCGGCTAATTAATTGTATTTTGATGTTTTAAATAAAACAATATCGTTTCTGTCCTTTCACACAATAATACTGTTATGTATTTTTCTGATGACGGATGTTTTATACCTTTTGTAACAATTAAAGATCATTGTCAACAAAATTTAAATTTTTGGCTATTATTATAAGTTTGATCAATACAAAAAAACAATACTTTTTAATGGAACGGCTAAGTAAAGTAAGTTGAGCTCAATTGGCTACCTTTTTATTATCTAGCCTTATCTATCTGTTCTCATAGTGTACAAGGCCATCTTGAGACGTGACCAGTTTTTTTGTAGTTGGTGGCCAGTCAGCCTTTTTTGAATGAACATAGTTGGGTTTTGATGTACTTCTTGAAATTGCTTGTTCTAATCTAATGTAATGTAACAATTTCAGTGTTTAACAATGTTATGAAGAAATTTGGTGAGGAACGGTCAAGAAAGAAACATTCAATTATGCCAACGTTTCGTGTCTTTATCAAGGAATAGATATAGATAATTGTTAAGATGTGGAAAAAGAATTTTGGTTGGAAACTTTGAAACATACAGATTTACTACATCGCAGAAATATAAAAAAAGAAAAATTAAAATTTACTAGTTTCTTGTGCTAAATCGCCTATCCATGTTTCTCTTTCTTCACAGATCCTCACCAAAATTTCTTCATAACATAATTCATCAACGGTCAACAAATACTCTCATATTAAGTGCTTAAGAATATTAAGAAAATTTTAAATTCAGAAAATCTTCATAGAGTATGAGGAATATAGAGTACTCCACTCTCTTGTAAATAGACATATGTGAGAAGCGTAATTGTGTTTTAATAGATAAATCTATTTATAAGGATGGATGTATTTATAAGAATGAATGTATTTATAAGGATGAATGTATTTATAAGAATGATTTATTTATAAGGATGAATGTATTTTTATAAGGATGCATGCACTTTTTATAAGAATTAATGTATTTATAAGGATGTATTTTCTTTTTATAAGGATGAAAGTATTTTAAGGATGAATATACTCACAGGATAAATGTAAATAATACACGATCAGAATATAGATGATACGAATGATAAGGAAATTTGTCTGATTGCACTGATGATCAATTAGTTTTTGATCTGCCAAACTAATCAAGCAAAATTAAAAGAGTTGAGTATAGTTGAATTGAAATAAAAAGGTTAAGATTTTATCTATTTCGTTAGATTGTGTTTTTGTTTTTTTTTAGAATGATTCAATAATATGGAGTGTTTATTAAGCAAAGGGCCATTGATGTTATGCACCTTTCAAAATACAAACAAAAAAAAAATTCAGTAAAAGAACATATTATTTTTCTAAGCAAATCTAGATGAATAAAAAGAAGCCAAAATACAAAACACAAAAGTATTGTTATTTAGTTTTAAACAAATAATCTTTATAAGTTTAATAAAACTATACTGGAGAATAGAAATTAAATTGATAAAGCATAATTACAACACATTTGCAACTTAATATGCATTCCCTGTATTATAATGGTAAAAAGTTTGTGATAATAAATGCTAAATTCCTAGTAAGGAATAGATAAGAAAGATTGAAGTATTGATAACAATTTTTCGCACTTCTATGCGATCGCTAAATGGCGCAAAATAACAGACGCTTACATGTGAAATTGTTCAATGTAAGTCTCTACTTTTTATGTGAAATGCATTTATTGTTTTTGTTAATACATTGAAACTATATGATTTACACTTTTTATGGTTTTTGGTCTTCTATGGTGTGAACACCCATATTTATCACAACATATCAACATATCACATTCATCAGGTTAAGTTTTTAGCCATACTCAGAAAACTATTTAAGAGTTTCATAATATAGGTGATATTGGGGCGGGTGTTGGTGTATTGGTTATGAGCATGGACTTGTAAGTGGGAGGACCCCAGTTCGAGTCCAGCGTATAACTAAATTTTATATTTGTTTAAAAAATGTTAATAGTAAAGTAGGTGCTTCCGCCCCCGTCCACGACACCTAATTTGGTAGTTGGACGTTAAGCCCGCCTGAAAAAATAGACATTACTTTACTTTACTTTATAGGTGATATTTAAATCGGAATCCAGCTAGTATGTCAACATACTATGGTACTTTTTGGCTTTGTGTCTCGGTCAAATAACATTTGACACTATTTTAAAGTAGAAGGAAAAATTATACAAAGTTATTATTATTATTTTTTTTTATATAAATTAAATTTTTTTTTTTTTGGAAGATAATCTATAGTTTTTAATTTAAAATAAATAGATTGATAAGATTACTCATATAAAAATTAATGAACTTTATTATTTCTCTCTAGAATTATTTTATTTAAATTATAATTCAATAGAAAACTAAATATTGTATCTCGTTTGTTTCTTTTTTCCTTTTATTTCCACAACAGTGGAGGTTTGTTGGTATACATAAATAAATGAGACCTTATATGTCCTGTTTATATCTGACGAGTGTGTGTTTTGTATATTTCTGTACTTTTTTTTTCCTTTCTCCTTTCAGTGAAGATAGGAAAGGAAAGTGGAGAGAAGGGGTTTGTCTTTGTATATATATGTGTCTGTGGATTCTGCGATCATAGAGGTGTCATGCTACGTGAGACACTCTCATTCTTTCTTCTTTTTGTCTCTGAGCCGTCCTACGTTCATGTATATATGTGCGCGCGGAGTGTGGAGGTTGTGCTAGTGTGTATGTTAGAAAGACAGATTCCTAATATATATATATATATATACTACATCAAAGTTACATATATCTAACACACTCACACAAATACAATTTTCTTTGATACTATGCTCCCCTACACTGTCTATGTTCACAAAGCCTTCAACCTCCAACCTCCCCTCCCTCCCACCCAACCAAATGTTCACAAAACACACAGACACACACCACTAGCTATGTTCTCTATTTCTCTTTACGACTGTACTACCCCTCCACCGTATATAACGCTACTACGTCTCTTCACCGTTATCCTCCGGAGAATACTTCTCACTTGTACAACCAAAACTCTCATACAGCCGCCACCCTATTCTGACGGATGTACCAACCGTTGTCTCTGTACGTACTGTATGTTGCCTTGTCTTTTTTTTAAGGATGACCCTTCCATCATATACAATGCTTGCTACTAGCATATCCAACTTGTTATCCTTACCACTTTTCTTTTATTACCATTGTAAACATTTTACTACATTAAGTAATTTACTATTTCATAAAAATTATTATAATTTTTAATTTTTTTGTATTTGTGCATTGTGAGAACTTTATTAGAGGCGGGTATGTGGAAACTGGAAATGTCGCCCTCCCCAACCACCAGTTTGAGCCCCTACGTATAACTGCTAATTTATATTCGTTTAAAAAGTGTGCTTTCTCACCCATCTCACAACTTGGTATTTTACTTTTGTATTGGAATCAGTTATCGGATCCCAGATGTAATGGAATCAGATATCTTGAAGAGGGATTTGATGTGAAGAATAGGCGGAAGTTAGTTTAGAGATTTTAGAGAGTTATTACTTGAAATACGAAACACTGAATTTACAAAATAGACTATATTTTAACAATAATTTAAATGTTTGAAATAGGTAACTACAATTAATATAAAATGATTGAAATAGATAAATAATGTAAAGTGATTTAAAGAGATAAAACTACAAACAATTTAAAATGATTTAAATAGATAAAACTAAGATGCACAACTATAAATGATTGTTAATAAGTATATGTTTTAAACCTTGTATAGGGACGCGCTCGCGAAACTGATGTATAACTTATGTGATACTGCTGCTGTAATCGTGTAGAACTGATTGTAACTGCTGTAGAACTGATAATGTACTAATCGTAACTGATGTAGACTGATCTATAATGATGTTGTACTGATCGTCACTGATGATATACTGATCGTGACTGATACTATAATGATGTACTGCTAACTACTGATCCCCTCCTCCAGTGGGGCGAAGTTTGTATTAGTATTACTCACACATTGACAAGTGTGTAAGTAATAGTCACACAAGACATCTCTCGCAGTGTGCCGACCTTGGTCAGGTCGGTGACAAGTGTGATTTAGGTCAGCGGCCAGATTGGCGACAGATGGTCGTCCGTCGGTGATTATCAAAGACTCTTAATAGATGGTAGCCAGGTGGCCTTGAGTGTTTGTTGGCCCTTGTATGAAAGGAATATCGGCCAGGTGGCTTCTGTACACTGGCCGCATAATGACCCCTGTTTGTAAGGGTTTTAGCGGTGCTTCTCTTTGACCGTGTGTATTGACCCTTGTTTGAAAAGGTTTTTGTTTGGAGCCTCTCTTGTTTTGAAGATAGCGGCTGGCTGGAGCCACTAGTTATAAATTATATCCTTTCTTCTGGTTATCATATGATATGACGTTTACACTTTACTTTTATTTTAAAATAACATTAGGTGAAAATAAAGTTGTTTTTTTTTTTCATTCGTAATTGTTAGGTTGATTTATATATTATATTATTATTTATTTGGTAATTCATTAATTTTTTTATTTTTGTTTTGGATAAATCTGGTGTGAAATATTCACAAAACTTTATAGCAATTTTTTAAAATTCTACCTCACAAATTAACACGTTAAGGATCACTCTGTCTTGAATTGTCTTATGTTTATTACACGTTTGTTAAGCTTGTATGAGAAAGGTGATGAGTATTATTTGTTTACCTGACAGCAAAACTTTATATAAAGGCAGTTTAAATTTAAACCTAATTGTCAAAAAAATCACCTCAACACACTCCTAAAATAAATATTTCTATAAAACTTGTTAAAAATGACCTTGTCAGAAAAAAACCGTAGACAGTATCATTTAATGAAGTCATTCTTCCACGAATTGATGGATTTTGAGGGAAGCTTCTTATCGAATGCGTTTGTTGCTAGTAACTGAGAGTAATAACAAGTTTGTGCTAACTTGTGATTTTTTTCATTTTGAGATATTTTGTACACTCCCAAGACTTCAAAGACTATTTTTGTTGAGAATTATTAAATGGTTCCAAACTATTTCGTACGAAGCAGCCTGCATCATAGACAATGTAATACCAATTGAATTAATAACAATTAAAGAGCAATATAGAAAATATAAAATTATGAAACGTTACGAGGAAAATATAGGAGTAATAGAAACACCAAGAAAACCGCCTTACTGGATACATCCTGCTCTGGTTCCAGAAATTAAAATATTGAAGAGTATACTCCTTTAAATGGTGAGAGAGATCTAATGGTATACACCGATGGCAGTAAAATGGAAAATGGGATAGGAGCTGTTTATATGGAAATGAGGCAACGGCTAAAAAGTACAGGCTTGCAGATAAATGTTCTAACAGTCAGGCTGAACTTCTCGCGATCTGTAATGCTCTGGAACTGTTATTGAATTTTGTGACAGGCAGAGAAACTATTGCAACAGGCATACCTGGTTTTGATGAAGTGAAAGAATTTATAATGAATAATAACCTGGAATCAATTTAATTAGAAGTGATAGTAGAGTATTACTGGATTCCATCTCAAATAGCAATAACCACAAGCTGCTAGTGGAAAAAATTAGGAAAGCTATCATTTACCTTCAACGCTGTCAGCTTGCAGTAATGTTCAATAAAGTTAAGGCTCATGTTGGAGAAACAGCAATGACAAAGCGGACTTATTAGCAAAAGAGGCGACTAGGGATTGCAGTATCCAAATAGAGGTCTGAAGACTCTACCCAGGTCATATTAGATTTGATCTTAGTAAGCTTGGTTGCTTGGAAGCAATTATAGTTGGCTACCGAAAAGGGCATGTTACTATCGTGTTATTGCCAACAGTTGAACACAGACGGAAAGCTGAGTTTACCTTGCATTGTAAACTGACCCAGGTTTTGTCAGGACATGGCATAAACAAACAGTACCTCCAGTACCCTTTGTTTGGATAAATCTGGTGTGAAATATTCACAAGACTTTATGGCAATTTTTTAAAATTCTACCTCACAAATTTACACGTTAAGAATCACTCTGTCTTGAATTGTCTATGTTTACTAAACTTTTTCAAAGACGATAAATGGAGTAGCGCAGCTTTCGTCATGAATGAGAGGTTGTACAACTTCCCATTAAGCAATAACTCAAGCATATCTACAGCCGAGTTATTCGCTGTGTACAAAGCCCTAGAACATATTCGGAACAATACTGCAATGAACCAAGAATTATATTATTTGCTCCGTTTCAAGGAGCTCACTGGAGATGATAGGCAATCGGGACTCCGATAGTTTGTTGATTCAGTGCATACATACGCCTTGGAACTATGCCTGCGAGAAAATAAAGAAGTCTCCTCTATTTCGATTCCCGGTCACGTGGGGACAAGAGATAACGAATCTGCCGACAAAGCTGCTAAAGAAGCGGCATCAATGTCTTGTAGAGACGAACGTGTCCTTGCAGTCGATTGGAAAGCTTTTCTAAAAAAACAAAATCTTTCCATCTGGGAAAAGGAATGGCAATCAGTGCAGCTGTCAAATAAACTAAGGAATATCAAGGGTACCACAAAGAAACGGTCAACCTCAAATCGAGAGTCTCGGCGAAAAGAAGTTGTCCTAGCGAGAATGAGACTCGGTTACACCGTGTTGACACACAGCCACATATAAGAGAACCTCAGCTGGTACGCAGCGCTTGCAATACGACATTAACGGTCCCGCAAATTCTATTGGAATGTACGAAATATGTAAACGCGCGGGGAAAGGTAAATTTGCCGACCAGTCTTACAGATGTATTAGGAGACAATGAGGGCAATGTCAATAAGGCTTTCGAATATCTTAGAGAGATTCATCTATTTCATTTCTTGAGAAACTAGCTGTACATATGTATGCGTTTAGTTGTTTGCTGGTGTCTTGTGTATAGGTATTTATTTTATAAGTGATATAAGGGAGTAGAGGAATATGATTAGACCTAGATTGTGGGTATGCTGTAGAAATTGTTAGACCGGAGGGTATGGATATGCACCCCGAATGAGTCCTTACAAATTAGAAACAGGTGCAAAGGACCATAGCTGTTGTGCACCTTAAAAAAATCCAGAAAAAACACAAAGTACCTTCTTCGCTTTAACTTAGTCTCGAACTCATCCTACGGATGTGATTTTTCTTGCTGTCAAAGTTGGCAGCATTATCCTATTTGAATGTGCTTTGTTGCAAGGTCTGCAGGTCAGAATGAAAGATCTTCTTTCATGCAAAAAGTTGTATTAACAAGTGTTAACTGGTCCCTCCAAAGTCAGAACTACTAAATTACTAATCTGCGACATATATTTCTCAATTATGTGAATACAATTGATTTTTAATAAATTGTTATAAAGTTACATAAGTCATCTGCTAAAAGTATTTTATTTTCGCAGTATATGATTCATAGCATTTTAAAAATAGTAATTTGTAAGGCTTTAACATGTAATATTATACATGGAGCATGCTAATAATTGCAAAAAAAAAAAACAGGATATTTTGTACACACACACACACACACATACACACACACACATATATATATATATATTACTTTAGGTATAAAACAGACTACTTAAATTTTTTACTTACACAAAAGACCTCAAAATATGTATTGTATTGTAAAACAATTTCGAAACTTTGACATGATCGCAATACTTCCTTTTACAGCCGGAAGTGAAAGTAAAAATAAGAGAAAGTAATAAATATAAACCCGGGAAAATTTTGACTAAGATAAAATGTTTGTTTTATACGCTCAAGAAGATTCTACACTTGTCTGATATAGATATGCATCAATTATTTTTCGTCAAGATCTGTCATAGTTTGCTTCAACGTCTTTTGACTGTTGAGTAACAGCCTTTTTTCTTTGGTCCTCCCCCCCCCCCCCAGGATACTGCGCACAAATTAAATTGCCAGATCTATAAATTGCTCACTGAAATCTCAAGGAAAAATGCTATTAGAGCCTCCCTTGTGAATATGACAGGCTCAACTTATCATATTTATATTATATTGTTCTTTGAACTATCTAACCACGATGTTTTTTAGGCAACATGTATTTCGTCAAATCTGATCCCATGTATTTGTTGCTTGGGTGGATGTTACCCCCTTTTAATTACTGTGCCTGAGTTATATAACCTGCATACAAATTGCTGCTAGCGCTATCACCTTTTATGTAAGGTTCTAATTAGATCCCCATGGGTCTAAAAATAACCCATGAAGTATACGGAAAGTGCATGGATGAAGTTGCAGTTAATTAGTTAAAAATCTGTGGCAAGGCGATAACTAGACGGCGATGTGAATAGCACAGGAAGCTGCATTTAAGGAAGGCGGAATGCCTTGAAGCTCTTGTTAGGTCTAGTATTGCAGTGAAAAGAATCCTGACTCGATTTTCTCTAGATCTAAAAAGGAAAAAGTTCTAATTTAAAAACAGGAATAAAATTGAAGGGTGGCATTATTTGTGAATGCCAAAACTGCATTATGGGAACCAATCCATCTGCTAGTTTATCAACGACATGACCACTAAATTAAAATTGGCATGTGATATATCTGGCTATTCATGGGATATTGCCACAAGGCTTATATTTCTTGTTAGCTTTGCCCTATCCTGGCTTGCACCAATGGGTGGGTTTAATTTTAGTGATTGATGTGTATGTGTGAATGGAATAATGTACTAGGTAGTCCTCAGATCTTCCGCTTTAATAAATAAAGGCAATCGTAGGAGTTTCCAGAAAACCTATAGGGTGCAAGATTTATCAGTTCTAACTTAAACCAGAATACAAATTTCATAAGATTTAGATTTCATATCTAAAACGAAATGCTCCTCTTTTGTGAAATTTCTTTTTCAAATATGTACGATCGCTATAACGGACGAAAATATATATAATGGTCTCATTTGTTCAATTGAAGTTACAATAAATTCATTTTCGGCTAAAATCGCTATGAATTATGTCGGCTAAAACTAAACCAACCATTTGGTGCAAAATGAAAGAGCAAGAAATAAGATCATTGGGGGCAATATATATACCAGACGCCAATTTTAATTTGTGGGGGGCCATGTTTTAATATAATAATAATAATAATAATTGTACTTTATTTGCCAAATATACATTTACAAATAAACTTTACAAAGTACAGAAGGCATGGCTAACGCCGTCTGCCAGAGTTTAGTATTGAGATCATAATAAACAAAAAATTATAGTAGTAGAAAATGCCCAAAAAATAATATATCGGGTGTCCCAAAAGGTACTTTACAACTTCACAACGCAATAACTTGAATTGTAATTGATGTACAGAAACTAACTTTAGTTTATCTAATGCTCCACTCATAAAGTTTTTTTCCTTGTTTAGTCCACTTCAATATGCGCACCACTTGTGGCAAGTACGATATCTAATCGGTATTCAACTTCCATCCACACTCGCCGTAACATGTGTTCATCAACAGTGGCAATGGCATCGGTGATTCTGTTCTTCAGATCGTTGATATCATTGACAGGTGTACGATAAACTTTGTCTTTAACGTAACCCCAGAGAAAAAAGTCTAAGGGTGTCATGTCAGGGGACCTAGGAGGCCAGGAAATGGGGCAACCTCTTCCAATCCAAGGTGACGTCCAGGACCTCTCTCACGTTAAGAGCCCAATGTGGTGGTGCACCATCTTGCTGAAAAAAGACTGTTGGTTGTCGATCAGCTAATTGAGGTATCAGATACATCTGCAGCATGTCAAGGTAATTGGTACCATTAACTGTGTTTTCTGCAAAAAAGAATGGTCCAATAATGCGATCAATCATGACACAACACCACACATTAACTTTGGGGCTATCACGCACCACTTCTCTCAAAGCATGTGGGTTTACTGACCCCCAGATGCGGACATTGTGTGTATTGACTCTTCCACACACATGAAAAGTCGATTCATCGGAGAAAGCCACATTATTAAGGAAATTGTTATCCTCTTCCACACGTGTCAGAATTTCAACAGCAAATTGCATGCGCTTCGGTCTATCATTTGGCTCAAGTGCCTGCAGTAATTGCAGACGATATGGGTACAACTGAAGACGTTTTCGGAGTACCCTGTGCACTGTTGTGCGAGGGATTTGCAGTTCCTGTGAGGCCCTTCGAATCGACTTCTGTGGCGAACGCTGGAAAGCTACACGTATGCGTTCGACGTCTGCATCACTCGTTCCGGGCCGGCCAGTATGAGGCTTTACATCAACACAGCCTGTCTCCATGAAGTTGTTGTACCACTTTCTTATTGATGGTCGAGAGGGTGGATTCTTGTTAAATCGTGTCCTGAAGTTTCTCTGTGTCTGAATGTCAGATCTGGTTTCAATAAACCACTTCACACATTGTGCCTTTTCTTGTGGGGACGCCATTATTCTTATTCTTGTTTCCTGTTATCTGAAACACGAGGGAAAAAAAAACTTTATGAGATGGAGCATTAGATAAACTAAAGTTATTTTCTGTAGAAGAGGTGGCCCCATTTCCTGGCCTCCTAGGTCCCCTGACATGACACCCTTAGACTTTTTTCTCTGGGGTTACGTTAAAGACAAAGTTTATCGTACTCCTGTCAATGATATCAACGATCTGAAGAACAGAATCACCGATGCCATTGCCATTGTTGATGAACACATGTTACGGCGAGTGTGGATGGAAGTTGAATACCGATTAGATATCGTACGTGCCACAAGAGGTGCGCATATTGAAGTGGACTAAACAAGGAAAAAAACTTTATGAGATGGAGCATTAGATAAACTAAAGTTAGTTTCTGTACATCAATTACAATTCAAGTTATTGCGTTGTGAAGTTGTAAAGTACCTTTTGGGACACCCGATATCTACTATCAATAAAAAATACAAATAAAACTAGACACAAACAAGAAATAAAAGAATAAATTATAAATCAAAAATTAAATTCATTAATGAGGCTAAATCTATAAAATGCCAGAGGCTTGTCTGTGGCATACTTAGGTAAATTTGTGCAAGCATCCGCATTTCGCAAAATTGAGCGGAAACAAATTTCCCACCCAAAAGCATCTCAAACGAAATTCGGATAATAATATCGAGCACTCACACAGAAAATGATACAGATCCTCCTTTGCATTTGAATTACACATTGCACATTCATATTTTTTAATGAAAATAGGGTTGTTGACGATAAAAAGGTTTTAAAGTAATCTTGAAAACAAATTATTAATTTTGTTTATTTTTATTTTTTCACATCGGCTCCACCGAAATGTGAGCCGGAAGTGACCCCTTTCTTTCTTTCTTCTCCTTGTCATCATATATAGTTAATTACTTTTCTTTTTTCACCTTAAGTGAAGAAAACAATTTTTTTTTTCTTTGTTTCTAAATAGATTCTATAAATTACAATTTTGTGGAAATGTGTTCAGAGTGAAAATCTTCGCCTCGGGTATGTAGCAAGAATGTTACTTATTAGATCTTTCTTGCTCATGTTGGCTGCTCTGCTAACAAAAAAAAAATAAAAATAAAGTAGAACATCATTGTACTGTTAATTTAGTTAATGGAGTGAAGCCGTAAAAGTTATATAATGTGTGTTTGTGTGGGTGTATGTGTGTGTGTGTTTTTTTGTTTGACTTGAGAGTAGTGAGATACTGAAGGTAAAGGAGGAGTCGGCTTAATTCAGTATCAAGCTACTAACTTGTGTGAGATGTTACTTAAAAGCAATGGTCTGGAAAAAGGATAATCTGTTATGAAACACTCACACGATTTTCTCTCAGTGCATTTATTACGATGGAAATTGATAGATTTCCTCAAACTAGGAATTTTTGCTGAACATTTATATTTATATAAATTATAAATATAGATGATGGAGAGCCGTCCTTACTAGTTGTTTCTTTTTTCAGAACTGAATGAGCCTCTAGTGTTTACCACCAGTTAGCACTTCTAGCAGTTCCCACCAGTTAACACTTCTAGCAGCATTAGAGGTTTTAAGTTTATAGAAAGTTGTTTGTGTACCATTAATGGCGGAAAATTGCGATAAATAAGATTTAGTGAAAAATCTCTTTTTTGGGTCATGAATTTTGACCAAAATCTTATCGGATCCGATGCTGTAACGTACAAGGAAGTTTGACTTTGAACTCTGCGATTTTTGAGGTAATGAGATATGTAGTATTTTTTTGTTTTTTTTTTTTGTTTTTTTGATCAATGAACCTTTCGGTTATTATGCTCTTCCAATCATTCTAGGATTTAACTCCACCCATTCAACCTTCATTCACACAATTGCCGGGGTGCCAATCCCGGTTCAGACCCTCCCACCTTATGCGATGGCTCCCGAAATAAAATACATATTGCAATACTATATATAATGTTGGTACTTGCCATCCCTGGCCAAGATTGGCTCCCTTTCACTGCATTCATAAGTCGTACACATTCATTCAATTATCCATTCATAACTGCAATCACGCCAATAAATACATGTATCCCAAATCGTTACATTCACGCCATTCGTTCATTCTAAACCTCAATAATACACTATTCCATATCGGGGTAGAGTACTCTATATTCCTCTGGTTCCTTAATTCTAAACCTAAAGTTAAAATATTTAATAAATTATGTACAAAATATTTACACTTAGATTTCTTCAAATCTTGCCATAAAGACCTGAGATATGTAATAGGATCCAAAGAGAGGGATTTTTTAGCAGAGAGAGTGACAAAAATGACAGGACCACTCTCTCTCTTGGACTAGAGTGGGAGAAACTGCTTAAATACATCGAAGGGAGAGATACGAGTCATACAGTAGAGTTCACTAGGCAGTCACAACGGGTCATCTACTTTACTCTTTACCTCTCTACCATTCTCTGTTATTTTAGTGTAAAGTCCAGGCAGTCACTTTTCCATTATACAGGGTTCATCCATATCTAGTTTATTAATCTGAACCAAACCATTTTCTCTCCTTCATCATACCCATTATAGAGATATAACTCTCTTCTTACACGTATCTCTGGCCATTCGTTAAAAATGTTTTCCTTATAATCCAGGAATCGTCAGGGAAGAGGCAAGCGGAAATGACTCAGAATTTTCGTTTTTTTTTTTTTTTTACATTTTTATAGAAGTGTGACGTGACTCTACCGCTTACGAGAATTTCAGAGAGCAAAATCGATTTTGGCTTTTAGGTGTTCCAGATCATTACGATCTGTTACGATAATATTTTTATGGAAAGGATTAAGGGATTAGCACTCATAGGAGAGCCCTGCTAGGTTTCGCAGAGATAGGTAGGTTCGAGGAAGAAGAGAAGAGGAATCAGATGAGGCCATGCTAGTTTAGGGTGCGCAAATAACAACAGCAAATATACAATCAGCAGAGTATGATATGGAAGGTGCTGTAGGAAAAATAGGAAAAACCTGATTCAATAAAATATTGTTATACAGAAGTTAAGAAAAAACTTTTCCTATTTACCAGTTTCATTGCAATTATTACCTAATCGCATTTACAATTATAAAATTAATTAATTAATTTCTGTTTCACAGTTATGTGAAATGCAAGACGAGATATTCCACTAAAAGGGTACAAACTTGTAGTAAAAAAAAAAAAAAAAAAAAAAAATAACCATATTTTGAAAAATAATAATTACCATTTTCTCAAATGTAACAAAAGAAAAATCAATGATAATTAAAAGAAAGGAAATAAATTAATCTACATAATCTTGAGAATAATCAAAATAAATATTCTCTCAACAAACGTATTCTATGTTAAAATAAAAAAAAATGGCTTCGTAGGTAAGTCACACACAGAGCCATAAATATGATATGGTATACAATAAACAAGTTAATATAAACTCTTAACTTTGTAAAGAAGTTAAGTTTCAGAAGTTAAGTACTGGATTGTCTCTGGTCTGCCTTTTATCGTAACTTATTTTATAGTATAAATATACATACAGACAAACATTACACTATCTACTACGATTTAAATTAAATAAAAATTCTAGCGGCAACCATTATAGAAAGAGTAATATGTGTCCAAAATAGAGTGATCAATCGTGCTCAGTAATCAATCGTAAATTCACAATAAGATTTATTAACCAGCCCATTAATGATATTTGGTTTAAATACTATGAATATCTTTAAATAATGATTATTGCTCTTTCTCCAACACTTACATAGGAACTCATTTTGTGTTCTGTATAGTAAAAAATTTTTTTTTGTATTTAATTGTCAGAAATTGTCTACATATTTAATTAATTTTGTGTGGATATACATGTTCCTCTTCAACGTAGCCATTCATTCATCCAGAAGCATTTTTTTTTCCCCAACAAAAATGAATAAGTAGACAAATTGTGATTATAACATTTCGACATCGTTTCAAATAAATTTACTTAAATATTATTGGAAAATAACAAGTTTTCGAAACCAATAAAAATGGGTTTAATGGAAAAAAAAAATCTATCAGTTGGTTGTAAAATATCACATTTTTATAATTATTATATTTTGATAATAATCAACTGAAATATTATACAAATATATTTGTTTCTTGAATGAATGAAAACAAAACATAATATTATGCTAATTTAAATAGAATAGAATGGTATTTATAATGTACTCACACTAATATGGTGAAGTGCCTTATCTCTTCTCCTTCTTCTGCATAGGATACAAAATTTATTCATCTTATATATTAGAGGAACATGTCTTCTGGTACAATATTAGTGGGGTAAAGGTAGCATCTTTCTAGTAAGAGACGCTGACTCATACTTGCTGGCTGCCGTACATGAGACAAGCATTCTCCTCTCGACTATAACACCAATAGTACTTCTCTTCTGTATACATATATATATATATATATATATATATACCGGGTATATATATATATAATAATATAGTCTCCCATACTTCGCCAAACTTCACTATTACCAACTGGCTGGTTTATATCTGTGTGTATATATGTAAAGTTTACCACAGTTCTTTGTACATAATATAATATCCAGTCTTCACCTGATACGTTATTTCTGTATTATATAATATTATTATATTCACGTGTATGTGTATTAAGACGTTATTGATGTATCAAATATTGATATATTTTTTTTTTTATAATGACGTATATTATATACTATATTGACAGATTTTCCCTTCATTATTAACATAATAAGTTTTTCTTTTTTCTTTTATATATTTTAAATAGATTTTTTTTTTTCTAATAAAACCAATTTTGCTGAAACTATTTCGCAAAATTTATTCAGTTAGTAACAACTGAACACTTGATCGTTATGTCCTAGGAATAGTGCTTAATTTGAACGGTTCTCCAAAAGCAACTATGCTGTAGAATCGCGAATGTCTTTATAGTTTGCTGAATAGGGTTTTATACGAAACACAAATTGTAATTGCTGAATTGTACACATTGAATTAAAAACTATATATCGTAATTGTAAGATATCGTTAATTTGTAAAAAAAAAAAAAAAAAAAAAAAAAGAAAGAAAATGGCGCATATATTAAAATAATATTATCTTTTGTTTAAATGTTTAAATTTTGCAAGTTTTTGTATTTTTTAAAAAAATTCATATGATTAGTAAACACAGAAAATAATTATATCTATCACTAACATTAATATATCCAAGTTTCCCTCTTCCTCCCTCAAAGTAAAATTTTTCTCTCGTCGAATATTTTCTTATAAACCTGAAATTTTGAGGTAAACAAAATTATTGAAAAAGAAAAATAATTCTTTAAAGCTGAGTGAATTTTACTATCTGTGCTACGAATTTTTTTTATCAGTGAGCTTTTATGTCTCCCCATTTTATGTTAGAGTTTATAGGACGACAAATCATTATCAAACGGAGCAAAAAGTAAAAAACTGAAATATGTCTGATTCATCATATATAATCATCACATCAAAATATGTAAATGTGATGATGATAGCCCGCCAGTCAAGGTAGTTAACAACTTATTGGAGACCTTGAAAGATTTTGTTTGTTTTAAAAGGAAGAGTGAGCGCTGATCTTGATTATGCTGATTCTGATACTTCAACCAAAGTTTTTTATAACACCACTCAGAATAAAGAAGAAATACGTAGTAAGTAAATCTTACTAGTTCCTTTGATCGCTTTTTTAAGAGTTACATCTGTCCTGTTAAAAAAAGTAGTGAATTTCATGATAAACTGTGCCTAAGTTTATTTCAAATGCAGTGATAACTATTAATATTGTTTGACATATCTTGTTTTTTTCTTATTTATTGGCTGCATTTCAATTTCAGTTTGATTGGGTTGGGTATTTTTGAACCAAATTTACAGCCAGCTTTTTCTTTTTATTCAGTATTTGATTTTACATTCGTCAGGTTTGGTTTTTAGCTTTACGTTTCGACAATTATTTTGCCATTTTCAAAAGCTTTTGTACTAATGTCTGTAAAATGATATTAAAAATTTTTTACAAATATATAAGTTATTTTACATTTTATAAACTGTATAATGTTACATTATTTTATATTATCCTTCCACAAATGAAAAAACTTACCTTGACTAGTACTTCTTGCTGACTAATTTTGAAATTAACTGCATGTACTTCTGTTAGTTCTTTGTTTTACTTCGAGCGGATTCATTAAGAAATTCAACCGAAAATGATTTTACTTTGAAATTGTTGTTATCTGTGGTAATATTACAAATTTAATGTATGTTTCAATGTTAGAAATTTTTGAAGTATAATGTGAAAACTTTAATTTCTTGCTTACTGAATTTGAGAGTTTGTGATTAAGAGATCTAGCCGAAAAAGATTTTACTTGAAAATTATTTTTGATCTGTCCTTTTTTTCCTTTTAAAGGTTATTATATCTATTACTGTATTGGAGATTTTAAATGCGCGATGTTCATGGATAGTTTTTCAAACTGGTGCACGTGTTGATGTTAGAAAGCTTTCTCATTACTAAGTTTCTTGCAATTTTTGGCTGTATCTTTTGTTGTTATCTATGGTAATATTACAAATTAGATTCAGTGTATGTTTTAAAGTTAGAAATTTCTGAATTATATTGTGAAAAACTTTAATTTCTTACTTACTGAATTTGAGTTTCACCCTCATTTGCAGCCATATTTGGGTCAACTGGTTTTATTATTGGAGGGGGGCGAAAAGTCTATTATCACTGAAATTTTTTTATTTCTATTTTTAAATTTACTGCAATTTTTTGTTTTATTCTTAAATCATTGTATTATACGATGCGGTTTTATTATGTATGCTAGATTTTTGAATTTAGTGAATACAAATTTGTTAGCCTTGGTTTTTAGAGGGAGGTGAAGATGGCAGGTTTTGTTATAGCAGGTTCGTTTAAATGTAAGGTTTCAAATTAGTTAATAGATTTGCATATTTATTGACCTGAGTGTATTCTTTTCTATCATTTATTAGATTATTTATTCCCAAATAAATATGTATTGATTCTAGAATCTTACGCTTATTTGAGTTATTCTCAGTATCAATTATCTTCGGGTATTAAAGTCAAAAATGTGTCCAGTTTGTTTAAAATGTTTTGATAAAGCTGTTTCTACGTTTTTATTGTTCTTCAGTGATTGTTTATGCTGTTCCGCTCTGTATAGGAGTTTATTCTTCGTGTGCCCCAAATAACATAAACCACACCTCACATTTCAAAGAGTATACGACTCCTTTTTTGTTGGAGGTGACTATTTTATCTTTGTGATTCGGTATATGTAAGTTAATTTTGTTTATGGTTTTGTACGCAAGCTGTATTTCCATTAAGTTATATTCTCTAAGTATATGTTTGATGTTATTTGATATGTCGTTGGAAAAACTATCCATGAACACCGCGCATGTAAAATCTCCAATACAGTAATAGATATAATAACTTTTAAAAGGGAAAAAAGGACAGATCAAAAATAATTTTCAAGTAAAATCTTTTTCGGCTAGATCTCTTAATCTCAAACTCAAATTCAGTAAGCAAGAAATTAAAGTTTTCACATTATACTTCAAAAATTTCTAACATTGAAACATACATTAAATTTGTAATATTACCACAGATAACAACAATTTCAAAGTAAAATCATTTTCGGTTGAATTTCTTAATGAATCCGCTCGAAGTAAAACAAAGAACTAACAGAAGTACATGCAGTTAATTTCAAAATTAGTCAGCAAGAAGTACTAGTCAAGGTAAGTTTTTCATTTGTGGAAGGATAATATAAAATAATGTAACATTATACAGTTTTAAAAAATGTAAAATAACTTATATATTTGTAAAAAATTTTTAATATCATTTTACAGACATTAGTACAAAAGCTTTTGAAAATGGCAAAATAATTGTCGAAACGTAAAGCTAAAAACCAAACCTGACGAATGTAAAATCAAATACTGAATAAAAAGAAAAAGCTGGCTGTAAATTTGGTTCAAAAATACCCAACCCAATCAAACTTTTAATATTGTTTATTGGAATATAAATGGTTTAAGTTTTCTTTTTATTGTATTTCTCTGATGGTGAAATTTTTTAATAAAAAAAATATGTGGGGTGAACCACTCACACAACTTTCCCTTACTCTAGTTCTCAAAATTGTAATTGACATGTTTTATAGTTAGTGTACCAAATTTAATAAAATTCGTTGAAAACTGAAAAAAAAACTGTTCATTAAAAGCGCACTTCCGGTTTACTAATCTTCATGAAACTCGGAATTTTGGCCATCTATTTATTTTTAATTAATTTTGTTTGGATGGTAGAATTGTATAGTCAACGATCATAGCCACTTAAAAAAAAAAAAAACCTCCCCTCCCCTAAATATAGAGGGGCAAATTACAAGTGTTTAAATGAATTTCCCAGAGAAATATTTCAAATCTTTGTGTGTGTAGTTTAAATAAAAGATTTCAAGAAAATCGTCCGAGCCAATTTTTGAGGAAATCGCGATAAGGTGAAAAAAAAAAATCATTTAGAAAAGTGGTAAAATAAACACACTTCCAGTCATCCGATTTTTTTCCAAACTCGGAATTTCAATAACACATTTAATTATCATTAAATAAAGTGTTACCTCCGGTTGAGGAATTTAGACACATAACTTACTGTCGGATCCCACATGGTGACACCTAAACCAAATGTCAGGATTGAACTTCCTGCGATTCTTAGTTTTCAAGCTATGCTATGAATACATAGACACAAACACACAGACCATTTGCTAAAAACCACTTTTTTGGACTCAGGGGACCTCAAAGCGGATATTTCCGGTGAAAACTCGATATGGAAAATTTGACATGATTACAGCACTTCCTCTTACTATAGAATAATTTGTTAATTTAATTTTTTTTTTTTTTTTTACATCTCTGATCACTACGTGTTATTCACTAGCAAAATATTCTTGAATTAATGCTGTAGAACTCTAATATTATTAATGCTGAATTTGTATAAACAGAGTGCGAGAATAAATCTCTCCTCCCAATAGTATTCACAAACAATAACTGAGAGTAATAATTATTAATTGAATACATATTTTATTTCGTTTCAGAAAACAAAAATTTTTAACTTATTTGGTAAATCTTTCTCATTCATTATAATTTTTACGAGTCTTTCCTCAGCCTGTTAGTCATGAGTTTCGTTTCTTGAAACCATCATCTGCAACATTGGACCACATTGCACTATCAAACCATTTCTAAAGTGTGTATCATTTCACGCGTATTTTCATTTCCATTTGCTCCGTCTTTGCCAAGTTTTCAAAATTGAGTTTTCACCGGAAATACATGTTTGGGGTCCCCTGAATATAAGAAAAGGTTTTTTTTTTTGGGGGGGGGAGGTATATATATATATATATATATATATATGTGTGTGTGTGTGTTTATTAATTCCATTTTTTTCCATGATGCTCCGCTCAAAGAGTACTACATAAAATTTACAATGTAACATAATTACATCAATAGTATAATATACAAATATAACATAATCAATACCAAAAGTAGGTAAATGGCTATTTTATGTGTATTAATTAATACATTCAAATTCAATTTAACATTGACAATGTATCATTATCAATATAATTAATACATACACACAAATTTGATATAGTAAACTTGCTAAGAATTTTTTAGCAGTTAAATTACACTAAATAAAGCCCAAACTTTATTCTTTTATTTATTTAATTTTAGTTTTATATATATATATACACACATACTTTGTTTAATTATTTTATTTCTTTTCAATCATTAAGAAATTTAAATATATCATTAATAATTGTCATAAAATTTATAATGATCTGAGGTTGATGTAATAACGACTTGGTAGGAGGCCAACTTATTGACTGGGTTACTTTATATTGCATAAGAACTGCTCTCGAGGGAAGCCAGCAGGAACAATTCCAGAGATGATGATCCATTGTTTGGGATAAGAAATTATCATAAGAACAGGCTAGGGATGGGATAATATGTAAACTGTGTAAATTCGCAACCATTTTTCAATGCAACTGGGTTATAGCCGATACGTAATTTTGCAGAGTTGTCTAAGTCGAGATGAAACACTAGGAAAGAACTCAATATACATCGGTGGAGAGAATCACTCTCCAAAGTTACTCCCAAGACCGAACGCTGCGCTGATTAGCCCACAGTTTAAGAGATTTTCTCGGAATGTTGCTGTAACTAATTGGTAATTCCTTAGCTTTTAAAGATGCTTCTGCCCTTTTGCCAGCTGTTTTTAATTACCAGCTATTTCCAAATGGGTTTTGACCAAGAAAAACGAAATAACACAATTTTTGTTGAAGATTGATTAATCATTAACCTTATTACATCGATCAATGGACAGTAATTTGTTGGAGACTGTCAGTAGACCAGTAGATATTTTAACTTTTAACTGTGTGTGAGTGTGTGTATATCACAAAAACCAAAAAGTCACTGGAAGCTTGGTATTCCACTAAGCATTATCACCGAATTCGAATCGAAGTTTTCGGGCAAAATCCATCAACTGGGGAAGTTGTTCTAAATCCACCAACCGGTACTTTATTGAATGTTATTTCAAATTTTGTGATTTTTCTCTCGAAATGGCCTAGGATTTTTTCTAAAAATCTTTACATCAACTACACATATAATCAAACTACATCAGCTATAACTTTTATTGAAACATTTCTCTGGGAAAAATTCATTTACAGAGTCTTTTGGATGTCAGGTGGGGTTACGTTTTCCTGTAAAGTACTATCCTAGTTGATTATATAATTCTTCGATGTAAACAAAATTAATTAGAATAATTAGACTGCAAAACTCCCAAGTTTCAAGAAAATGAGTAAACGGAAATGTGTTTTTACTGAATAATTTTTCAGTTTTCGCAATTTTGTCAATAAAAACATCACCCGGATTTGGACACTATGTCTGAATATACCATATATCACTTTCGTTTGAAACTTTTTGTAAAAGAGAAATTCATTTAAAGAAGTTGGGGGGGGGGGTGGAAGTTATGCTTTCCACGAAAAGTTCATTTTATTGAATTTCGTAAACTAAAGTAAGAGAAAGTTGTGTGTGTGTGTTTTTTCATATGATTTTTGTGGTTTTTGTTGTTGTTGTTGTTGAGGGTGATAACTATTAATTGTGAAGTGGATGGAAAAAGTTTTATGGTTTCAAATCAGAATTTTTGTTTATTTTTAATTGGTGTCAATAATTGCTGTTTGAATTCGATTTAAAATATATATATATATATTGTAATGTGTACATCTTTGGGCGAATTAATAAATGTAAATTGTATCGAAATATATTCTTGTTATATATTTTATGATTGTAAAGTAAGGAATTCTTCCGATGTATATATTTATAAATTTGGATTTTTTTGAAAGTTGGAAGGCACAAAAGAAACAGTTAGTTGAGTCAGAGAGTTGTATTTTGGATGAGAGGGTGCGTAACACTAATTTAAAAGGTGTTTGTATCTGCTCGAATAGCCAGGCTGCGTTGAATGAAGGCGCTTAATTCATGTGTCTTCACTTCCAGATTGGTGTTGGAATGTTCTAGAAGACTGGAAGATCTTTCCTCATTAAAGGATGTGCTTCTGGTCTGGGTTCCAGGTCATATGGGAATTTTTGGGAATGAGGAGGTGGATAGGTTTGCCAAATTAGGTGCCTCTCTCCCTTTCATTGGTCCAGAGCCTGCTGTTGGTGTGTCTTCTGACACATGTTTGTCGGGCTTTCAGACGTGGATGACCTCACAGCACTCATCCTTATGGATGAGTGCAGTGGGTTGTCGGCAGTCTAAAATGCTCATTGGGGGCCCGGACGGAGCTTTGAGTAGTGGGGTCCGATGTCTTTCACGGACCTCCCTCAGGTATCTGGTTGGATTCCTCACTGGGCATTGTGGTTTAAGGAGACATCTCTATATAATGGGACTTGTGCCTGACCCTTTTTGTAGAGTTTGTGAAACTGAGGAGGAAACACCCATGCATTTGATGACGAATTGTTTGGGTTGTGAGGAGATTAGGTTTAGGACCTTCGGCCGGAATAGGATGTCGGTAGAGGATCTTAAGCTGTGTCCTTTTAAGGTTTTGGTCCGATTTGTTCGGTCTGTTGTGAAACTTAGATGGTTAAAACCTGGGCCTGGATTTTCATTCTAGTCCCAGTGGTAGGTATTCTTTAGGGGCAGCTATATGGGCCCGAGGGGGCTTTGGATAGCGTAGGGTTTACTTCCCTCCCCTTTTGGGAATAATAATAATAAGGGAAAGTAAAAATGTTCTTGCTTTTTTTTTTCCGAAACGTGGTTAAGTTTTGTGATTAATTTTTTTTTTTTCAAGTTTCTTAAAAAATTATCATTATTAGTTTGTGTATGCTATTAAAAAAACAAGGAGATCATGGGGAGCAGGCCTTATTATTATTTTTTTTTTGAAAAATCATCTTTGTTGATCTGTAGCAGTATTCATTTCTAAACCCCCATTTTTTTTTAAATAAAGGTTGAAGCTCAGTTCTAAGTAGTGGGTTTAGTAAATTGTAAGCGCCGAATGAATGATAATTGTATAACCGATGTTTTCGCAATTATTGAATTAAACCATACAATGATGAATTATTACAGTCGTAGATTATAATGCTAATGTTGATTTATTGAACATAAAAATAGTAGCAGTGAAACTGTATTTTATATGGAAATCGATTCTCATTGGATATCGAAAATGATGGCAGACGCAAAATATTGGTTAATTCAATTGAACCATTTGGTATGTTTATTTGTAATGGGCAATTTTTTAACCAGGTACACTTTTTTTTAGCCAATCAAAGCTGTAGTGTTGTTAACATAGTCTGATTGTCTCTGAATTGTATTCCATTTATTGAAGATTTTAAAATCATAAATAATATTCATACATCTAATCATTTTATTTGTTTGTTACATTTGATGAAAAATGGAAAAGTTTATCACCAAAGCAATTGACTATACTGATTCTATACTTTCATTAAGTGGAAATTACAATAATAGTAATGCATTTTCATTAAGCTGGCAAGTTCTTTGGATACTTATTTTAACAATGAATGTGTAGACCAACTCAGTAATAACGTTAGTCACATGTGTGCCTAAAGTTATTACTTTCAAAAGTAGGCAATAAAAAATTACTGCTAATAATAAAAAATCTTGGTATATTTATAAATGCTATTTAGCTAAAAATGAATATGAATAAGCTTTTAAAAGTTTGTTAAAAAATTCTTTTACTGCAGAAAAATTGAATATGTATACGAAATTCAAAAACTAGTTATATAAAATTAATTAAACCTTCTAAAAAAAATATGTTATGATAATGAAACTTTAAAAATTAGAAAAAATTTACATATTTCTATTTACCTGTTGGTGGAATTAATAAATTTTAACTTAATACTTAAAACAATACGTTAAGTATTGAGTCGTGGTAAAATTTATGTCCAGCAGATGTTTACACGCTGTACCTTATGATGACTCATGGGTATAGTAAGTATTTTTTTACACCGAGTTAAATAATGAAATAAGTTTAGATGAGTTATTCAAGAGCGCAAACAATAGTAAAAATAACAAAGCAACAGGCTTTGACCTTATTGCGAATGAAATGTAAAAAACGTTGAGTAGTCCTTGGTTGCATTACTTATGGAATATGTTAAATAAAATCTGGCTTAACGAGAAAATTCGTAAAGTTTGGTCTTCTATGGAAATGATGTTACTGTATAAAAAAAGCGACCGGTCTGACCTATATAATTACCGTTATAAACAGGGTTCGCTTAACACAATTCATCTTTTAGATAATTATTATTATAATTCGTCTGTGGGAAGGATCCATACAGTTAGCCCCCAATAAATACAAAAACAAACCGGACCATAACGTTAAAGGAAAATAGCTTAAACTCTTCAACAGACATCTTCTTTCCGACCAAGATCCGGAAACTAATTTCCGCACAACCCAAGTAACCCAAAAGTAAGATGGATGTGTGTTTCCTCCTCTGTCTCATAGACTATGCAAACACTATGCAAAACATAAGCCCTAACACGAAGATGTGTTTACTTAAAGCATATTGCCCAGTAAGGGATCCAACCAGATGCCTGAGAGAGATCTGTGAAAGACACAGCAATATCTCACTATTAGCCTTTATCCAGCCCCCCAATTAGCATCTTAGTCTGCCCACAACCCAGTGAGTTCTTCCATTGGGATGAATGCTGTGAATGCTGAGACTGGAAGCTTAAAAGACGTGTCAAATCACAAAGACACACCAGCAGGGTCGGGTCCATGGAAGGGAGAGAGGCGGGACGACCTATTCACCTACCTCCTTATTCCGAAAAATTCCCATATGACCTGGTATCCACAAGTATGTAATTCAAGAAAGAAAGCTCTTCCAGTCTTCTAGAACATAAGGTATTAAATGGGGAGTTAATTAGTTTCGCCCTTAGGAAAGATGGAAGTAATTCTTTTTAGACTTCAAATTTTAAATAAATACTCTTAAATTTTTGTTGATTTCTGCCATTGGCCCAGCGTCCTGAGTAAAACTAAGAAGCTGCAGAAAGAAACTTGGTAATAGAAATATAGGTTACCAATTTGCGGCAACAAATTGCATTTTATGAACCTAGGCCGCCGTTTTGAGCAGTTGCGTCATGAATAAGTCAATAGAAACATTTTTTCGCCACTGACTCGATGTCATAGAAATAGAAATTCCTGCTAGAGAATGTAATTTGATAGCTGAACATAATTTAGTAAAAATGTGTCCATTCTATATGAAGGAAAAATAATTTTTACTATTTTCAATTAAATTATATGATGGTCGAAATCTGTCTTCCTTGTATTTATTGATGATGGGAATTTGTATTATTATTATTTGAAAGAAAATGCATTTTACAAATAATATAGACATAATTGAAAATAATAAAAAGAAAAGATATGCCATAAAAACTGTAATAACTTTTAAAAATAAAATTTTTGTGACTCTCTTTTCTATTGATAAACAACTCTGGGAGGATATTTGTAGATTACACAAACTGTCAAAATTATCAAAATATATAAATTCAATAATTACATAAATATATTTGAATACATAAAAATTCTGTTGTACTGTCCACTATGAATTAAGCTGTACAACTAGTAATAATTCAGAAAGTAACTATGACAATTCCTTCATAGTTTAGCACTTGCATAATAACAATAAATAAATATCCTTGATAAATTTCAATTATAGATTAATATTTTATTTTTATATTTGTAAAATTTATTATAAGTTTTAAGTTTATTTAAATAATCAACGCCATAATTATGTGTAATATTGTGCTAATCTATTAAATCGCACATTATTTATCGATTCTGGTTAATGATCACAAAAAAAAAAAAAAATCTGGTGTGAAACACTCACACAACTTTCTCTTACTCCAGTTCTCCAAATTATAATTGACAGCTTTTATAGTTTGTGTACCAAATTTAATAAGATTCGTCGAAAACTGAAAAATTGTTCAGTAAAAGCGCACTTCCGGTTTACTAATTTTCTTGAAACTCGGAATTTTGGCCATGTATTTATTTCTAATTAATTTTGTTGGATGATACAATTGTATAATCAACTGTGATAGCACTTCAGAGAAAAATAACCCCACCCCTCCCCCAGAAGTGCCCTTAAATGAATTTTCCTGGAGAAATGTTTCAAATAAAAGTTGTAGCTCTTTGTATGTGTAGTTGATATACCAAGTTTAAAGAAAATCTTCGGAGCCATTTTTGAGAAAATTGCAAAAACGTAAAAAAAACAACTAGTAAAGTGGTACTTCCGGTTGAGGAATATTGACACATAACGCACCGTCAGATCCCATGGTGATACCTAAACGTAATATCAAGTTTGAACTTTCTACGATTTTTCGTTTTTGAGCTATGCTGTTCACATACATAAACACACACACGCAGACCATTCGCTAAAAACCACTTTTTTGGACTCAGGGGACCTCAAAACGGATATTTCCGGTGAAAACTCGATATCGAAAATTTGACACTATTACAATATTTCCTTTTACTAGGAGTAAGAGAAAGTAAAAAAATGAGAAATTACGGGAAATGTAATTATGTTTCCTGCACTGCAAATCAAATCTCCTCGAGAATTACTTTCACCTTTAGCCACCATTTTTCACATTTGCTTCACAGTAATAATGTTATTAATTTTAAAACTTATACACATACGCAATACAGCTTTGTATTACATTTCTAGTATAACCACTAAAATAATGTTTTTTTTTTCGGCGCTGGAAGGAGGCATTATGTACGAGTATAATATAAAATATACTCATACTTTCTAATTTTATAGCGAAAAAGAGTATCACGTTAGTTGTAAGCTTATTTTTACGCACATAAAATGAATTAAAAATGGTTTTCATTTTTTTTTTTGTCTCTCTCTCTCTCTGATTAATTTATCTCTCTAAAACAATATTATTCAAGTATTTTTATTGTCAGATTTATGAATAGCTTATAGCATCATTTGTACTTGATAAATAAATACATAAAACAAATCTGTAACGAGCACATCTCAAATGTCAACATTGACACCGCATGTATTCATCGTTTTATGGTTGAACGCCGGCAGATTAATTGGCAATTTAATCCTATACTCCCCCCACTATCTTCACAACTCTCCACATAAACACGCGCGCGCATACACCACATACATATATATAAGGTAGACTACCGTTTGACCTGTTAAATATTACTGTCATTATTTGACGTTTTCATACTTCACATAGATAGTCAAATTATAATTATTATATTTTGTTTCGGAAATCTTTCATATTTGTTTTGATTTAATGTTTTTAACATTAAAAATTTGTCATAAATTCGTGAAGGATTTTTAAAATCGATCTTATTAGTACATAATTTTTATTAAACTTTTCGCATCTTTCGAATTGTTTATAATTAAAAGATAATGAAAACTATGAATAATTATTAATTTTTTCAATTTTTCAACGCTGACTATACTACTTACCAATTACCCATAATGAACATCTTCTTTCTTTCGTTATCATATAAGTTTTAATAATTGGAAGAAATAGTTCTTTTTCAATCACAAAATGCACGTCACTCGAAAAATTATATGTCGTTTTATATATTTTTTCTTACTGCGTATAAGATTTTAGAAATTAATTATATACAACAAATCATGTATTATCTAACATAATTGACTGGTGGTCAGAGAAATTTGAGAATTTTATAGATTTATAAAGTGAAAAAAAAAAAAAAAAAAAAAATTAACCCAAAAAACATCCTTGTAGAAACATCAAACTTTATTCCGTTAAAGTGCCATCGGGAATCTGACACAAAGTTTTTGTTAAGAATTTGTGATTGTGAATTGTCTCAAAAACAGCTTTTCATTTATATTTACAAAAAAAAAAAGAAAAGAAAATCATATATTTGCTATCCATATGAGGTTCACAATCACTTTTATAAGAAACCTTTTCCAAGAAAATGGATTTTATAGAGTTTTTAATAACTTGTGACATGAAATTTTAAACTCCCAGAGGTATCACTTTTCACCCCAAATTTTACTGTTGTTTTCCCTTTACAATAAATATACCTTAATTTAATTTTGTAGTTCCTGAGGAAGGCAAATCTCGCAATTTAAGCTGCTGTAATGAAATAAACACTCGACGTTCAGATAATTCACCATTCAACTCAAACTTTGAGTGCTTTGGGTTACTAATGCTTGCCGTTCAGCGCTTTTTTTCGCACTGCTCGAAAAGACGCCTGGCTCATAGCTACTCGCCCAGGCTAACTGCAGAACTACTCCAATTAGACCGGTCACAAGGATAGCCACAAGGATAGCAGTTGGCGTTCTCACTGGCCATTGCAGACTCAATAAGCATATGCATCGCATGGGGCTGGCAACGGATAGCCTGTGTAGGCTTTATCAGGAAGAAGAAGAAACAGCACTGCACGTTCTGTGACAGTGCGAGAGGATTGTATGGCTGTGGTATCGCCTCTTTGGAGAGGAGGAGCTGACGCCTACAAGCCTCGGCCGGAGGCCCTTCTCGGGCCTATTAGGCAGTTAGGGCTCGAGAGGGTGTTCTGATGGTAGGTGCTCTTCACCGTTCACCTAGGAGCCTCTCCAGACACAAAAATCAAATAAAAGACATGGCTGGAGAGGGGTCTTCAACTTAGGGGATGTCACAATAGACCCATGGCAGTCGAGGTGGCGCAAGCTGAAGAGCCAATCCCCCCATAGAATCTAATCTAATCTAAGGTGACTTAATTGTGGGTCTACTAACAGGGCATTGTAGGCTGAATAGACACATGCACCACCTACAACTTGCGGATAGTGCGGTATGCCGATTCTGCAAGGTAGAGGAGGAGACCCCGGCGCACATCCTTTGTGAGTGCGCCGGCCTGGCGAGGATTAGGTTTCTTCAATTGGGGACGGGCAATCCCGAAGCTGAAAGCTTCATGACGGAGCCGCTCTCAGCTTTGCTAGGATTGATTAGGAGGGCAAGGCTGGGGGCTGTTCTGTAATTTAAGGGGATCCACAATAGACCTCAATTTGTAGGTCGCAGTGGAATGAGGCTCCCCCCCCCCCCGATTCTATTCTAATCTAAGGCGACTATGGCCATTCGAATTTTAACAGCCCAATACTTGGTTTATATTGAAAATTCACCCTTACATACGTTCTATAGTATGTCATTATTTGTGGGGGCGTCCATATCCATTTGCCTGCACAGTGAAGATGATTTTGCGACGCCTCTTCTGAATAAATGTGACGTCTTCTGAAACCGGATCACACCTTCCTTTTTTGGCAGATTACTGGGTAAGCGGCCATGGTGATCTAATAAAATTGCCCAGCTTTTCCACTGAGACTTATGTCTTGACCTTTCCCCTAATTCGCTTCCCTAGTTTAATTTTTTTTTTCAGTTCCAGGAAAGCTTATTTCACTTTTCAAAGCAATGAATTATTTGGCTAGATGCGCGGGGTGATGCTCACACAACGAGAAAGAACACCAAACAGAGCAGGAGAACCGAGACAAATTTTTGGCGGAAAAAATCGACGATAACCAAAGTCAACGGCTACCGAGGTATTACTGTACTTTATTTGAATTTCAGAGCCTGTCTTTTTTTAAACTGGCAACGAACATCAAACGTCCTTTTATTTACTTTAAAAAAAAAAAAAAACCTATGGCGCAACAGATCATGAAGGCCAAGGTTTGCCAGACGGCGATTTGAATAGGAGGGCATGTGGTAAGCACGCCGCAGTTCCCACGCCGTTTAGTACCGGCCTTCGCTACCTAGGGCGCTAGTAACTGTAGCTTCACACTTTTTGTCACGATTCCGGGGCAACACCGACTTTGCCCTCACGGGAATCGAACCCTGAATCCTGGCACGAAAGGCGAGAGCGCTAGCCACTAGACCAACGCGTGAGTTTCTTTATTTACCTATGTTAAAATAAAAATTATACAAGTCGTTTTAATAGAAAAATAGTATACTGTCGGAATTAAATATCTGCTTCTGATTTGAAAATTTAATTGAATAATCTAATAGTTAAATCCAATTTCGTTGCTCTGGTTTTTGTTTTTTAATACATTTCTTAGGTTAGCTTTCTTTTATAGACTAATCAAAATTGGCAAGAAAGTGGCAACTGATTTGCAATATCAAATAATGTACATTAAGGAAATGTACTTTGGGCAATATTACAATTAATACTGATTCCATGCGCGTTTTTACTGATAATCAGCATGAATTTACAGAAAGTCATTAAACTATAAAAAAAACATCAAATTTTTAAAGTCGATTAATAATGTTTTATCAGTCAAACTTCTACAGTATAGGTTTCAGTTATTATGGTCGAAATATAGCAGGTCGATCATGAAGTGATCATGCATGTATTTAGCGAGATATTTACTATTTAGCGCAAACAACCAAATATTTTTTCCGTACAGCATCATCACTCCTGCAATTCTTCGATTATAGCTTAGTATTTGGTCCTTTATTGCAAGGTGGTTTTGCAAGATGGTTATACCTTAGTTACGGCATAATCTGTGCTGATTACACCCCTCTGCCATGTCCACCTGTCTGAATGGAGGAATGGGAAATACGGTATAATTTTCAAGCATCAAGCTCTTTTCTAGAACTATTGTCTAACTCCCACTCATGGCTGCCAAAAATCGTGTGAAAGTCTGTCAATTTCAGGGCTTAAGTTAGTTTGAAATTAATTTTGGAACAGGTGTAAATCAACGTTTAAGAAAGTAGAAGTTTTATTCAATCAAATAATCAGATTCGGATACAAGCAACATTTATGGGCGTACCAATAATTATCTAGAACTTACAACAAAATTGTCAAAGTGTCGAGGTAACAACTTCAAAGAAATAGTCAGTGTCAAAACTCAGCTTTCTTTCAAGAAGCCCTTATATACGCAGACATTTCTATAAGCTAGCCAGTCAATCTAGCTAATCGACAGTTAGAACAAGCAAAATTTCTAACGCTTCAACGTCGACTTCGTCAGTTCTTACCTCAAGTTTGTGCACTTCATTTATCAAGAATCCACCATCATTATTCATATTATTCATATTAACCACCCAACTGTTAAATTACCATCTTCATTGTAAAGTCAAATTGTGCTGGTAATGAGATGCCAATCCAATTAATGTTATATTCTACTCCTAAAATCTCTATGAATTTATCTAATTTTACCGAATACCAAAATGCCAAGGTCTGTGTGAATTTGGCATCTTTAAAAATTTGACGAAATCAAGATGAAAGTTTTAGTATTCAGCGAAATATTTATTGCTTAGCGCTAACAACCGAACATTTTTCCTGTACAACTTCATTTTATTAAAAACATATTAAGAATAAGAACTTTAAATATTTGAATGAATGAATTTACTATATGATTCTATGTAAATTATCAAAGAATGTAAGCTTTATATGAAGTTCATTAAAAACTAGATGTATTAAGTAAAAATTTAGTTAATTAAATCTTTATGCACTAAAAAAAAAAATATTATATTTGTATATAAATTTTGAATGTGTTTAAATTATGTTTGCATGCCGCCTAATAAAAATAAATATACGAACATTGTATGTTTTGAAGTAAAAGAAACGTTGAGATAAATAAGTTAAAGGAAGTTGTATTATGAGAAGGCTGTTTGGCTTTGTGTTATTGGACTGGGAGGGTCTGTGCTGTTGGAAGTTGTAAGGAAAACGAGAGTGTTTGTGTGTGTGTGTGTGTGTGTGGGTAACGTGTTACATGGAGGCGGTAAATTCTCTCCCTATGATTTGAGTGGTTATCCGTGTTCTAGATGCTTAAAGAGAATTATATACTTGAGAAGTCTACTCACTTTCTAATAAAGTAATGCCTCTATCTTCCAAGTGCCCTTACTAACTTGTATACTATATGCGCGTGCGTTTTAGAGATTTTTGTGCCTGTGTGTGTGTGTGTGTGTGTGTATGTGCATGTATACACAATTCTTGCAATTCAATACTTTCTGAAGGATAGCATAATCCTAGTAATAATATTATCTTTTCTAGATGTCGTATTATAGTATCAGGAATCAGTTTGACAGCTTTTTTTTTTTTAATTTCTAATTATTTTTCTCCTTCTTCTTCACTTTTCCCTTCATTAGAACCTCCAGGGTTCAGGTGAGTGTAATTTCTGATCACGATTCGGCACCGGATACTGATTCGAATTCTCCGAGAAGGTGAAACGTTGCCACGCCTTTTTGGGCCGCATTTCCTACTGAGTGGATCCGCAGAGAGTTGTAGATGTTTCTTTAAAAGGCAATGCTTTGTAACTAGGGCAATCATTCTCCTTAGCTCTACTTTTGTTTAACAAACACTATTACTGCCTCAATTGACAATTCAAATAAAGTACAGTATCACCTCAGTAGCCGTAGATTTCGGTTATCGTCGATTTTTTCCGCCAAAAATTTGTCCCGGTTCTCCTGCTCTGTGTGGTGTTCTTTCTCGTTGTGTGAGGATCACCCCGCGCATCTAGCCAAATAATTCATTGCTTTGAAAAGTGAACTATGCTTTCCTGAACTGAAAAAAAAAAATTAAACTAGGGAAGCGAATTAGGGGAAAGGTCAAGACATAAGTCTCAGGTCCCCGCAAATAATGACATACTATAGGACGTATGTAAGGGTGAATTTTCAATATAAACCAAGTAGTGGGCTGTTAAAATTCGAATGGCCATAGTCGCCTTAGATTCTATGGGGGGATTGGCTCTTCAGCTTGCGCCACCTCGACTCCCATGGTCTATTTATTGTGACATCTCCTAAGTTGGAGACCCCTCTCCAGCCATGTCTTTTATTGAACTTTTGTGTCTGGAGAGGCTCCTAGGTGAACGGTGAAGAGCACCTACCATCAGAGCACCCTCTCGAGCCCTAACTGCCTATTAGGGCCTCCTAACTGCCCGAGAGGGGCCTCCGGCTGAGGCTTGTAGGCGTCAGCTTCTCCTCTCCAAAGAGGCGATACCTCAGAAGAGATAGGTTGTGCGAGTCTTTGAGGAACCATGTAAGAAAAATCTTAGAGTGCCTTTGCCTTACATTGTTTTTCCAGTATAGTGTATGTTTCCGTTATAGCCATTTTTCAATGGTCTCAAAGGCGATTTTGTAAGAGATGCCGCAGGAAGACCCAAATGTCAATGGGAATTTGTGAGGCAGGCCCTCCTTTCTCAGTATGTCGGCCTCTTCAATTTCTTGAATATCCAGCCTAGCCGAAGGCTTCCAATTTTTCACGGCATTCTTTAACATTCCTCGACCTAATGCAGTTCGCCTCTAAAACCTTTAGAGCGGCCTGGCTGTCAAAGAAGATCGCCATTCTTCTCCTCGTTATGGTCTTATTCCTTTGATACTAGGCACAGCTTAAGATAGCGAAAATTTCAGCCTCAAAGACTGTTGGGGCACTGCCAAGATATATGCCGATGCCAGACACGCACACAATATTTCCTTGCGTGAACGGCCCTCCTAAAAGTAATAAAAAGCATTTGTTTATTTAGTTTTAATTAGTAAGAGGAAGTAGTATTAACGATCGTGTAAAATTTTTAGAAATGGAGTTTTCACGGGAAATACAAGTTTTAATTTCCTCTATATAAGGAAAAATGTTTTTAGCGAATGATGTGTGTGTTAACGTGAAGCTTTCCTCTAAAGTACCACTTTCATACAATTGCGTCTTTCTTTAACCAAACTACAGTGTTATTATGATTTCTATGAATTCTTATTATATTGTCTAATTTATATTTCAATCCCCTAAAAAATTTTTTTTTTTTTAAATATGTCTCCGTATATTTTTGTTAATTAATTAAATGAATTAAATCCTAGAGAACTTTTAAGATTATATAAAATGAATAAAATAATCCACAAACAGGAAACGTAAGGAATTAAAATGATTTATAATAATTACTCTTTGTTACAAGTTTGAGGCCAACAATAAGATTGTCACCTCTATTTTCGTTGTAACACAATTGAACACTTGATCCTCTATATCTTTGGTGCCTTTACAGTTTTTTGAACATGTAGGTGAAAAGTGTTGTTACATAGCACACTTCATCTTTCAAACCAGTCGTGGCAATAAACTACTTCTGCCGGATTTATGGATGTACATTAAGTTCCAGTGTTCACATTTACTGTAACACTTGTCTTTCTTATGGAATAGAATTCCTCTCTTAAATATAGCCACTTCTATTATAATGACATTGTATTATTATAATAATGTACGTAATAACAAACACTATTACTGCCTCAATTGACAAAACTTTTATTTGTTTCATTATTTCCGTTTATTGCTACAATTTCTTTTTATAATAGAGTGATGAACAATAGAATTTAACTCAGTTTTCATCTACTCTATGAAAATTTAATATTATATTATATTATATACTAGCTAAACCCGGTCATTTTCTTGGACGAACAGCTGTAAGTCATTTCTGGTGTATGATTGCTCTCTGAGGAGTTCTCTCTCGAATGTTGTATTCGGTGTTGTTACTCCCAATTGTGCCAACTACTTGCCACACATTGCAAGACAAAGATCCTCAATGAAAATTAGCGCTTCATTGTATATTTCTTCTGTGAAATCCAAGCCATGATTATGTATTTCTTGACGCATTCTGTGCAGAATATCTTCGTGCCATGTAGTTTTTGTATTTCTCCCACAATTGTAGTGGTTGTTGTGACGGGAAACATGTAGATAAAATAATTGCGAAGAGCGTACGTATTTGAAATTGATTAGATGTAGCCGATGAATCTTCAATTGACATATCCCAATGATTGTCTTTTTCCAGCAAATTAAGTGCCTAGTACGCACTCCGACGCGTATTATATACTATTCCATCCACTGCTCGCCAATGTATAAATGATGTTGGACCACAAACGGTAATCAGAAGCAAACGTAAATAAAAGCATTCTGCATGGTTCGGATGTATAGTGTATATTCTTCCTAAGGCATTAGATGAAAATATTGCAGTTGTACAACTACTGCTTTGCCTCGCCTCTCTTCCTTCATTCGAAATTCTTCGTGTTGCGTTCTACTACTTCGAGACTGCTGGCGTTGAGAGGTACATATAAGTAGTTGAGAAAGAGGTTCAGAGAGCGCGCCACCATCCCAACGCGTCTGAGTCTGTCTATTTCTGCTAACCTCGCGAAACGCTCGGAATTTCCCGTGTCCGTGGGAACTTCGGAGTAAAAAGTATATATAAACACTCTTATATAGAAATGCAAAGTTCTGTAAAAATTTCAATTCAATCCATCGACTACTTTTCGAGTTTTGCGCCCACAAACATACGGATGCTGAATTTTTATATATATAGATTTAATATAATATAACATTTAATAATTATATTATATACATATCTATTAATATAATTTATGTTCATTTTTTAATTATTATTATTATTCACAGAAGGGGAGGGCAATCCCTACGCTATCCAAAGCCTCCCAGTGCCCATATAGCTACCCCTAAAGAATAACAACCACTGGGACTAGAACGAAAATCCAGGCAGTAGGGTAAAAAGACCGGTTCTGGCGCAAGGGCTACGGAGCCAAGTCTTTTTTGGGGGTTGCAAGAACGCCGCTGCCATCATCCAAATCAATGAGCTTAATTCAAAGATGACGTCATCAGATTAAATATTATCCAAATCGCGCCCCACCCCCACCCCCAGGCCAGACCTAAATTCAAAAGATAGCCCCCAACCTCCCACCCCAGGCCAGACCTAAATTCAAGAGAAAAAAAAAGATTTCTACATGACCTTGAATCGAACCAGCAAACCCAGCACTCACAGTCGGTTATCTAAACCAGTAGACCACCGATGCCACTCGGTCCTATGTAGAAAAAGATCTCGTCTATAAATTTATGTGCGTTGTACGAGCGCGTTCCAAATTAGTTGTTTAGTTGTAGTAGTGTGTTTAAAAAAGTTTTTTTATTACTGCTTACACCTATTAATTATAGCACGTAGATTTCAACGGAAGAGAGAGAGGAAGTTAAGATGACGCAACATTTAAGCTGATAAGAAGGTTTTACATATATATCGCAGAGCAGCTCGCTATCATCCTATCTTCGACCTTGAGGTCAATCTAATGCGATAACTTAGCATTATTGTTTTTTTAATTGAATTTCAGTCAGTCAGAAGACCGCACAGACGCTGTTTATGACTCACTCGAGACATATATAGATAAAAACAGTTGGTTAGAAGATATTGCATAATTGTAGATGTCCTTGGTCTTATCAGCATATACTGTTTAATCACACCAAACCATTATGATACTGGGTGTTAACATTATACCTATTAAAAAATGCATACCAGCTAATAAATATTTTTTGAGGAGTTAGAATAAAAACTCATTTATATAATTGTTTTACAAATTTTTTATTATCAATTTGTTACAATGACATGTTTATGGTATAATACATTGAATAATTAATAAAACTCATTTATTTAATTTTTTATGGTATAATACACTGTTTTGATCAATTAATACCAAAATATTTATAATGTATCATAAAAAACATAAAATTAATTTTTTGGTCTAATATGTTTACGCAAACGTTAATCTGCATCAATATCCTGCACTAAAATGTCCCGGTGTCCATAGGCCAACGAGTTTATTCCATCAGGCAGGATGAACCGTTTATTATCTGAGGCTGAAAGGCTTCGTTTATTAATTAAGGTGGAGTAGACTTTATGCCCTACCGACCGAATCGATTTCATTATGCTTAACATCGAGACATCGTTGAATAGGACGGATTTATAATCGGCAAATCCAAGTTTCTTAAGCGTAGATCTTTGCACGCTTCTTTATATCCCCATCCACATCAATAGCATACATCTTCGGACGCAATGCAACCACTTCGGTAATTATGCGCCCATCCACTTCATCCTTAAATTTCCCCAATACCTTTTTATTTTTAATTGAGAAATTCGGATGGCTTGGATGATATCCTGACGTGTCAAAATGATCTTCCATTTCCAGCATATCCTTAAAAATGTCATCTGTGCTGATACGGTACAATAGGGAGTCCGTATCCGTATATATTAAACGAAGCCGTTCTGGTCCATATTTTTGCAGCATAATGGAGTAATGAAATTTGAAAATTATATCCTTCGAGATCTCCAAAATAGAAAAGCCCACGTACGGAACTTTGTTAAAGTATATCCTCGTTTTGACCATCCTAACACCAACCAAATTCTCATCATATATTTTAGCATCGAGGAATGTTGGCTTTGCAATTAATTTCATTAATCTGCTATCATTAGTGACAAGCTCAAAGTTCATCCTTTTACGCACATTCTCCATAGTCTTCCCAAAGTTTGCATTATTATATAATTTGTACTGATTCTTCTCAAAATCGTTGGTTGCACGAGTCCTCATATCCGTGTTTAATTTGATGTAAGGAAGAAGCCATGGTGATTGCTTAAATCGAAGGGCTCTACGAACCCGCACCAGCTGCAGCCCATAATCGAGGGCCTGTTTAAGAGCAATGTAGTGAACCACGTATCTCTCCCGCTTGCCAAGATGAGGAATCAATTTTTTAATATTTCCCTCACTGTTAGGAGGCGCCATTGTTTCTGCAAGAAACGGGAGGTCGTTGTGAAGCGGATGAAGATGTTCTGGATATTCCAGATCCACTTCTAATATATATCCAAAGTCGGAATCATCAGGGATGTCTTGAACTTGAATCTCTTCCGGCTGTTCCACCCATTCAAAGCCTCCATAAGGTAAAAACCTACTCTGTGCATCACCATATAAATTGTTTGCATCGTAATACATGATGAATACTGACTCTTGCGTTGGATCATAGGTTTGCATGTATTTATTATTGGCCTTGCAATACCGTAGGGAAGCCTGGCAGATACCTCCTCTTATGCCACGTTCGACCATTAGAATCATTTCATAATCAAGCAGAAGTTCCAATTTAATGCCTGTTAACCTCAACATAGCATCCCACGCCATACCGGGAGCAGTGAAATAATGCGCAGGATCGATTTTATGAGTACTCATTGTCACACGTCTAAAGTTTTCAAAGACATCAGCCAGCAACAAAACATCAGTCTTTAAATAGATATCACTATATTCTCCCAACGTTGTACAATGAAACTCGTTCCACACCTTCACTGCATGGTTATAATCCTCTTCGCCAATATGGCTGTCCGTCAAGGCGTTGTAGAATGCAACCTTAGGTGGTAAATTTTCTTCATCCAATTTCTGCCAGGAACTCACATAGTCGTACGGGAAAACGCCTTTTCTTAATACAAGGGGCAGCTGCGTTTCAGTGAAATATTTCGCAGTTTCCATGAAAGAAGATTTTGGTAAGTAATTAACTAGTTGAGCCAGACTCTCTGCCATGAATCTGAATGAATCCAAGAAGCGAAATTGAATACCATTAATGTACTTTGCAAATGAAATAAACTTCTCTTCAGTATGAGGTATTACATTAACTCTGCCTGGAAGTTTCCCCAATTCTTTAATAATAAAATGCGAATCGTACCCGCTGAGATTGTGAATGAATACTGGAACATAAGTTGGTTGCCGGCATCGCAAATTACAATTATTACATGCAGCGCCCCTATATTTGCCTGAAATATGACAATGATCCCGCACCTTATGGTTGGCTTCGCTGAATGTATGACTGCAGAGATAACAGGTATCAGCTGCCTTCCATTCTCTTTCTTCTAACTCACTAATCACTATGTCCACATTTTTGTTTAACATCTTGCCAATGACTGTTGATAAATCGCTTAGATGACGTAAGAATTTTTCGGCTGCATTCTCTCCCCTATATAGAAATGGTTCTTTAAGCGTCCAAAGATGTTCTATTTCATCGGTGGGTTTTACATAGGCGCAGAAAGAAAACGGTTCATGTTCCTGATAGTTCGTTGTAGATGATCGGGCTGGGGAAGGCGCACATGAATGTATAGGTTTTAAAAGGCACTCGAAATCGGCGTAAATCACAAAATTTGCTTTTAGCTGACGTTCAACGTTTTTAAATTCTATAAAAGGTTCTTCAGTTGGGAGTTTAACAGCTGCTGGAATGTTATCGCCACAATATATCCTGTGTTCTTGTAGTTTATCCTCTGCTGATTTTCCATAACGCCCATCAAAGTGTGTAAAACAGCGTTTACACAACTGTATTGCATGCGCATAGTTTGTTTTTTGCCCGGAAACCAACCTATTGAAATGTTTAATAAAAACATAATGTTGTTTTTCTCCATCTTGCATGAGTAAAAGGTCGCGATGGTCTTGCAGTTCTTCTTTAACAACCTTCAGCGGGTAAACACTATTATCACCATCCAACCCGAATACATTTATTGATATATTGTTTACTTTTTCGAACTTTTTTATCTGGTGAAGAGGCGTGGGGAATGAAACGCACTCAAAATTATAAGGATGGACCAGCGTTTTATATTTACTAACACGTTGAGGGTCTTTATCCACAAATTTTGCTAATACAGCATATTTAAAACACTCCTCGTCGTAATTCTCTGGATTTATACAAGCCTTCTTAGCAGCGATAGATTTAGGAAGTTTGATATATGTCGACCCTCCTAGCGGCTTGTACATATTTATCCGCAACCTTGCTCCATCTATCCCAACCAGCTTCCATCCACTCTTCTCTAACTGTGCCTCTTCCATTTCGTTCACTAATTTCTTTAATATATGTTCGAGAAACTCACCGATATCTGTGTCCATATAAATGGCCTTATTCCGAGTTTTAAATGATCTATCAGTTTGTTCCCCGAGTGTGTTCTCAAACAGACATTCCACCACTATATTAATTTTTAGCGTACGTTTCTCTTCCAATTGTTGTTTAATGAGCTCGTATAGACGCCTTTTAATCGACTGCAGAAACGTAGATAGATCTTCAAATTCCGCTGATTGCAGAAAATATGACCTTATTCTCCCCCGACCTGCCGATTCATATTCTTCAGATGCCCGTTTCAACAATTCCGCTTTAGTTGGTTCCACACATGCCTTTTCAGCGCCTGAATTATCATATCGAGCTTTCTTTACAGGAGGTCGGTCAGCACAGACTATTTCATGTCGCTCGCCGTTATATCTATTCAAAAAAGTCCGTTTACAGCCCTTACAGACATATATCTGGTTTGCATTACAGTATCTTTGGTGGCGATAGAGATTCTTCTTCAAAGTGAATGTTTTTCCACATTTCTCACAGCTAAATGTTGCCATCTTGAACGATGTTTAACGTGTAGGAAGTCTCACTAAGACTGAGATCCATACCTCACGCATCTATATTTATACCTTCGGGAACCGACTTTGCGCATGCGCATAACTTTTCCCCAAAATGTAACACAATCTAGAGTAATAAAGTACAAAACAAGTTTTAAGCATGTGCATAGCATTTCTCAAATGTGACACGATCTAGAGTAATAAAGTACAAAACCATTGTTGCGCATGCGCATAGCATTTCTCAAATCTAGAGTAAATTGGTATATTAATAAACAGAAATAGCACTTTTAGGAGACAACCTAACCCCCCACCTCCGCCTCAAGGTGCCTAAAATGCATTTTCCCAGAGAAATATTTCAAATAAAAATTGTAGATCCTTGTATGTTTAGTTGATATATCAATTTTACTGAAAATTGTTGGAACTATTTTGAAATGATTGCAAAATCCATTCAGTAAAGTGGTACTTCCGCTTGAGGAATTTCGACAGATAACGTACTTCTGGAACCCCATGTGATACCCCAGACGGAATAGCGTGTTTGAACTAATTACTATAACACTAAACAGAAAGTGGTTAAATATTACGTAATGTTCTAAAAATAGATCTTTAGAGGCGGTGACCTTGAAAGGAAGTTAAAACTATAAACAATTAGCTATCGAATATGCATATTTACATATTTGTAAAAAATGAATGTGTGTGTGTGTGTGTCGGATTCATTGACCTTTAGATAGCAAGACTATGCATGTTTTTTGCAACATTGTGCCAGACTTGATTGAAGTATTATTATTTCGCGCTGTTTGAAACACCAATTTTGGCGGAAAAAAAAATTTTTAAAAAACTTGTTTTATTTCCTTAAAAATATAATATTAAAAATCATTCACTCATTTCATTTATTTATTGTGATGAAGAACCCTCTGTAATCTATAAAAACAGATTTAAATGATAAATATAAATACAAGCGAGAGTGTTTTCTACTTCAAACACGCATGACCAACTCCATGCCGGCCTGGTCATACTCTGAATATAAACTCTCGCAGAAGGTTGGAGGGGTGAGCGCAAATGAGGCAATCCCCACTTTACATCATTAATATTCCCCCTACTGCCAATAGAAAGAACGCAGCGAATTTTAGGTGAACAATAGGGCATATATGTAAGCAGTTTTTCTCTTCCAAAAATATTTTTTAAGAAAATGCACTTAGTATTCCAAATTAATGAAATTCATCGGTGTTTTTATCCTTAAATCACCGAAGTGGATGGGCGCATAATTACCGAAGTGGTTGCATTGCGTCCGAAGATGTATGCTATTGATGTGGATGGGGATATAAAGAAGCGTGCAAAAGGCGTGCAAAGATCTACGCTTAAGAAACTTGGATTTGCCGATTATAAATCCGTCCTATTCAACGATGTCTCGATGTTAAGCATAATGAAATCGATTCGGTCGGTAGGGCATAAAGTCTACTCCACCTTAATTAATAAACGAAGCCTTTCAGCCTCAGATAATAAACGGTTCATCCTGCCTGATGGAATAAACTCGTTGGCCTATGGGCACCGGGACATTTTAGTGCAGGATATTGATGCAGATTAACGTTTGCGTAAACATATTAGACCAAAAAATTAATTTTATGTTTTTTATGATACATTATAAATATTTTGGTATTAATTGATCAAAACAGTGTATTATACCATAAAAAATTAAATAAATGAGTTTTATTAATTATTCAATGTATTATACCATAAACATGTCATTGTAACAAATTGATAATAAAAAATTTTTAAAACAATTATATAAATGAGTTTTTATTCTAACTCCTCAAAAAATATTTATTAGCTTGTATGCATTTTTTAATAGGTATAATGTTAACACCCAGTATCATAATGGTTTGGTGTGATTAAACAGTATATGCTGATAAGACCAAGGACATCTACAATTATGCAATATCTTCTAACCAACTGTTTTTATCTATATATGTCTCGAGTGAGTCATAACAGCGGCTGTGCGGTCTTCTGACCGACTGAAATTCAATTAAAAAAACAATAATGCTAAGTTATCGCATTAGATTGACCTCAAGGTCGAAGATAGGATGATAGCGAGCTGCTCTGCGATATATATGTAAAACCTTCTTATCAGCTTAAATGTTGCGTCATCTTAACTTCCTCTCTCTCTTCCGTTGAAAACTACGTGCTATAATTAATAGGTGTAAGCAGTAATAAAAAAACTTTTTTAAAACACACTACTACAACTAAACAACTAACTTGGAACGCGCTCGTACAACGCACATAAATTTATAGACGAGATCTTTTCCTACATAGGACCGAGTGGCATCGGTGGTCTACTGGTTTAGATAACCGACTGTGAGTGCTGGGTTTGCTGGTTCGATTCAAGGTCATGTAGAAATCTTTTTTTTTCTCTTGAATTTAGGTCTGGCCTGGGGTGGGAGGTTGGGGGGCTATCTTTTGAATTTAGGTCTGGCCTGGGGGTGGGGGTGGGGCGCGATTTGGATAATATTTAATCTGATGACGTCATCTTTGAATTAAGCTCATTGATTTGGATGATGGCAGCGGCGTTCTTGCAACCCCCAAAAAAGGCTTGGCTCCGTAGCCCTTGCGCCAGAACCGGTCTTTTTACCCTACTCCAGGCCCAGGTTTTAACCATCTAAGTTTCACCACAACCGAACAAATCGGACCAAAACCTTAAAAGGACACAGCTTAAGATCCTCTACCGATATCCTATTCCGGCCGAAGGTCCTAAACCTAATCTCCTCAACCCAAACAATCCGTCATCAGGTGCATGGGTGTTTCCTCCTCCGTCTCACAAACTCTACAAAAGGGGTCAGGCATGAGTCCAATTGTATAGAGATGTCTCCTTAAACCACAATGCCCAGTGAGGAATCCAACCAGATGCCTGAGGGAGGTCCGTGAAAGACGGACCCCGCTACTCAAAGCTCCGTCCGGACCCCCAATGAGCATTATTTTTTAATACTTTACTTCTTACTATTTTTGTCCAATACAGAAAAAAAATTTTTTTATAGTTGTTTTTTGTCCCAACAGAAAAAGTTGTGGCCACATTTTCTTCTGCTAAATAAGTGACTTCATAAAAGAAATCAAATTTGCCCCTTCACCAGGTTTTCTGAAATGAAGTTAAGAGTTTACAATACCCTCGGCCAAAGAGAGATTTTTTTTTTTGTTTTTTTGTTTTCTTAATTCTGAGAAGAAGAAGTAAGTATTACGAAAGCATCAATTTTTTTTATTTTTAAAATTGTGTATTTACTGGAAATACATGTTTAACAATATCTCCTGAGTATGAAAAAAAATTTTTTTTAACGAAGTTAGGAGAGAAAAGAAAAAAAAAAAATATCGTTGGAAACACTCACACAACTTTCTCTTACTCCAGTTCTCCAAATTATAATTGACAGCTTTTATAGTTAATGAAATTCGTCGAAAACTGAAAAATCTGCTCAGTAAAAGCGCACTTCCGGTTTACTAATTTTCTTGAAACTCGGAATTTTGGCAACCCATTTATTTCTAACTAATTATGTTTGGATGATAGAATTGTATAATTATCTAGGATAGTACTTTGATGAAAATCTAACCCTACCCCTCCCCTAAAAGTGTCCTTAAAAGAACTTTCCCAGAGAAATGATTTAGATAAAAGTTGTAGATCTTTGCATGTTTAGTTTATATACGAAGTTTCAAAAAAATCGTCGGAGCCATTTTTCAGAAAATTGCGAAAACTGAATAAATCATTTAGTAAAGTGGTAAAGTAAACGCACTCGGAATTTCAACAACATATTTAATTCTAATTAACATTATTTAGATGACAGAATTGTCTAATAAACTGAAATAGCACTTTAGATGGAAACCTAACCCCACCCCTCCCCTAAAAGTGCCCTTCAATGCATTTTCCCGGAGAAATGTTTCAAATAAAAGTTGTAGTTCTTTGTATGTGTGGTTGATGTTTGAAGTTTAAAGAAAATCGTCGGAGCCATTTTTGAGAAAATCGCAAAAAAGTAAAAAATCCAACTAGTAAAGTGGTACTTCCGGTTGAGGAATTTTGACAGATAACGTAGTGTCAGATCCCATGGTGATACCTAAACGGAATATCAAGTTTCAACTTTCTATGGTTTTTCGTTTTTGAGCTATGCTGTTCACATACATACACACCACACACACACACACACACACAGACCATTTGCTAAAAACCACTTTTTTGGACTCAGGGGACCTCAAAACGGATATTTCCGGTGAAAACTCGATATCGAAAATTTGACACGATTACAATACTTCCTCTTACTAGGAGTAAGAGAAAGTAAAAATATCGTTGGAAATTGAAGCCTGTTACCACAATATACCACCGTGGTACCGTCAAGCTGAGATGTGTTGTGTGGGTACTAGGTTCGATTTTGCGTGTGTTAATATGAATAATATATAATAAAGTCATTCCTTTAATGATGTTTTGGGTGAAAGGGAGGTGAATGGTTTTCTTTAAAAAGTCATTTTATTAGGTTTAGATTCACCAAACGATATACAAATGAATATATGCAAACTTTTAGTACAAATTAAAGGTTTGAAGAAAACCTTATAAAACTTTAAAATCTTGTAAACTGCCGTATGAGAAAATCACGTGTGAGTGTTTTACACTAGATTTTTTTACAATCAATATATTATTGAATATAACTCACTCTCTCTCATTTTCTTAACGATTAAAGGTTTCAGGAGGTCTCATGAGAAGTTCCCAGATTGAAGTATCATATGTATTTTAATTTTAATTTATTTATTTCAATTGTTGTGAAAAGTAATTCATGGCAATTTTCAATCTTCTATTCATCCCATTCTTGCTGGAGTACCACAAGGAAGTGTTTTAGCTCCCCTGCTCTTTACTCTCTACACAGCTGACTTACCTTCACATCCCAATACCTCTATTTACACATTTCGCTGACGTAACTGCAATCCTTTCCACATATACTGATCCTATTCTAGCAGTTCGCTCTCTACAAACACACTTGAAAACTTTGGAATCCTGGCTTCAAAAATGGCGAATAAACATCAACCCACAGAAATCAAAGTACATAGTCTTTACATTAAAACGAAAAACTCTTGCTTCTGTCTACTTGTATAACTCACCTATTCCCTCAGCAGAGCTTGGACTGTACCTGGACAAGCGACTTACTTGGAATCCACACACAAGACTTAAACGCATTGAACTGAATAATAGATAGATACAAGCTCCTAAAGTGACTACTCGACCAACGCTCAAAACTAACACTCTACAATAAAAGACGACTGTATCTATCTCTTTTGGCTCCCATATGGACTTACGGACTCAAACTTTATGGAACTGCAAAACGATCTAACATTAACAAAATACAGACCCTACAATCTAAGATCCTCCGCCATATCCTAAACGCACCCTTTTTTGTCAGTAATTTAACTATCCACAATACCCAGAATAACAGTAAACCACAATGATCTCAAACTTCCATTCGTTTCTGAACTTGCCAAAACTCGTTACAATAGCTTCCATCATAAACTCCTATCACATCCTAACCCATTAGCTGCAAATTTATCGTCAACGACACTTCCTTCTAATCCCCACAGACGGCTGAGGCGCCGCTGGCCACGTGACCAATTGGTCGACTGGTGATGGTTATCACTGGATGACCATCATTCACAACTATCACGCCATTTGTATATTGTGCATATATCACATTTACTTGTTGTTCCTTATAGAACAGTTGTAAATATTCAATAAAAAAGTTATTAAAAAAAAATTGTTGTGAAGTATTTTATTTATTTATTTATTCTTTGAAGTGCACTAAATGAATTTAGAAGTTATTGCACTCAACTGCATCAATTTAGCACAGGTAGCTCTAAGCTGAATGACGTTGTCTACAAGCAATATACGAATTTATATTATTTACTCACATATTAACATTAAGGATGTTGCAGAATATCATCTTGGTCTGATCGACAGCGATTTTCAGACTGTTCCTTTATAAATTTGCACAGTATTTTGCACCCTCCTGTTTGATCTCGGGAGGGTCTTTAATCAAATCAGATTGAGAAAATTAAGGAGATATTATGAGATATAAATCGAAAAAAAAAAATTCAATAAACTTTTTCTAACATTTCATACATTTCTCTTAAATTGTAAATGTAATTAGTTTTTAGTCTATGTTTTGATATTATGTGCTGGAAATTAATTCGTAGGCTTTAAGATTTTAAACAATCAAATAAACTGTGGTCTGTAAACAGATAAATGCTAATATATTCTCTATTCCTTCTCACCCATTGAACAACGTATATTAACTTTAATTTAAAGTATCACCGTAGTGATGCGCTATCACATTGTCATGTATATGTGAGCGTGTGGTTTGAAAATTTGTGTCCGACCAAAACTCTAGTGGTACGATTTCAGGAGATATTCATTCGAGCGTAGAGAACAATCCAACCAGGGGAGGTATTCAATCAGTAGAACCCTGTGGTAATTACATTCCGAGCAGTGGTGCCATTAGGATTCACAGTAGCGTACACATCCCTGTCTCTAATTGGCGGTAATTCAGCCAATGTAAGAGCGGTCATGCGGCCGCCAACACTGCACAATGACGTCACCTTACCATTCTCACTAACTGGATTATAGTATCTGAAAGAAATTATATATATACATGGTATATATTTTTGTGAAAATTACATTCTGATTAGTGTTTTCAGTTTAATTTTTTCTCAGCCTTAGCATCAACTCTTATTCGATTGTTATTTAAAGAAAGTTCCCCATATAATTTTATCTACGAGTAGATCACTACAGTTTTATTTATTACCGTTTTAATTTCAAAATTTTCATTCATCAACAAGTTACTATTTAAATTTTATTATAATTGTTTATGTTATTGATCCGATTTTTTTTTTTGCAGTTTTTTTTTTATTAAGTATTAATTTTTGTTTTACAATATTTCTTAAGATTAAAAATGTATTAATCGCTGCTATCTAATTTAGTTAGCATTATAATTAGGTATATTATTCATTTTAATAGATAAAATATGTGATGTGACATGGTTTTAAATACAGCATTTTTATATAACTTTTTAATTTATTTCCCGCATGAAAGACGGGAAATATTCCTATACAATACAGGAGAGGACATCGAACGGTGTTATCTCATATAGATAACCAAATGGGAATTGAAATCTGTACAGTGATAAACTCAGCAGCAAACCTTGATGCTAAAGCCAAAAACTCGAGATGGTATCAGATATGTTGGTAGCCTTTTTTTAAGTTTTTCTTCTCCTAGTAAGAGAAAACTTTTGCTAGACAAAAAAACAAAACAAATAAAACGTTGCATACAAATTTGTCCCGATTAAGAGCGGCTGAGCTTTATCAGAAAGCGACGTCTCCATGAAAGTGTATATAAATGGTGTGATGCATCCATTGGAGTAAAAAGGGGGATACATTTCATTAACTGTGAGTATCACTTTTCAGCTAGGGACCATAATTTAGATATTGGAATTTTCCCCTGATTTTATAGAATCAGCGTAGTTATACAAGATTTATATTATCAAATCGTGATTCTATAGTATTTTAGTTGTCCCTTACTATACAAAATTAGGTTATTCGGTAATTAGTAGCGTTTAGAGAGGAAATCGTAATAGCCACCCGAACTTAGCGGACCTGAAATTGAGATGAGTTCAGAGAATGAGATTTTAAGATAAAGAAACTTGTTGAAGTCTTCAAATTCCAAATTATTTTAAAAACAACATTAAACTTAAATGGTAGAAAATTTTGCAAATTATTTCACATTTTTTTTCCTTGAAATGTTATAAACATTCTGGATGACCAATGTAAGGGAAAAATGATGTCTTATGTAACAACACTAGTGGTGGTTTGTTTCATGGGTCATATGATAGAACAAATGACTTCTATACAGTTGAGAACCTAACATATATCAGACATACATGTTCTCTACATCATCTGTCATAAAGATGTTCCTTATTTTCTCTTAACATCTAAACCAGGAATAATTTCACGATGTAGTAGAATAGAGCCTTTGTATAACTTTTGTTTTATGCAGAATGTAATAATAGTGTATTCTGTTAAATCCTTAGCAAAAAAATATCATTAATATAATGTATTAAATAGTCATATTATTTAATATAAAAAATATATTTTTTTTTTCTACTATTGAGGCGGATTGGGTGCCAAGTGGTGTAAGTCACAAAAATTGAAAAATTGACTTAACACCACTTGTTTGCCAAGGCGCTTAGCAGTTTCATTCAGTGTAATTACATTCAGCCCTATCTTTTAAACGGACTATTGAACTAAGACCCACGCCATTTGTCAGATACGAAGAACTGCATGTCTAGTAATGATAAATGGTGTGAATCCATTTTTCAATTTTTGTGACTTACACCACTTGGCAGCCAATCCGCCCAAATGTTATAGGGCTGTAAAATCGCTGGCTGAAGTTGTAATTTCAATTAAATAGTTTTCAAGATTTGATCAGATGTATCTAATTGTTGGCTTATCGACTAGCAATTTTCCAAAAAAACACCAAATAATTTTAAAGTGTTTTTCATTTAAAACATTTAATAAAATATCATTTTTTTAAATTAAATATTTATTTAACACGTATATTTTAGATTCAGTATATATATATTATGAATAATAGATCAAAACTAATTGTCAATAATCTTTCTGAAGGTATAACCACCTAAGTATTCATAAACTAATACCAATCCATATAATTATTTTTAAACAAATACATCAGTAATTTTAAAATCAGCTATTAACAATTATGTAGAAAAAAAATATATATTTAATGTATTAACAAATAAACTTCAAAGATGTGAATCTGAATATATTCTTGTTTTTATTTACTAATTGTGACCAAAAATATAATTAATCCGAGATGAAAGTGTCATTACAAATCTCGTTCAGTTTATAACAAAATCTGGGACTCGAATATGTAATAGTATACATATTCTTTATACGTATACTTTATATCAAATTGTAGCAATTGTTGGGTTAGAAGTAATCAGGTGTATCTAATTGTTGGCTTATCGACCAGGAAGTTTCTAAGAAAACAACAAATAAAATTGTTTTTTATTTAAAACCCGACGTTTCAGCAAACATTGTTTGCCTTCTTCAGGGGCTCTCTTAAAGTAAGAGAAGTTTGGAAATCTTGTTATAATATCTTCGAATATGACATTAACAATTAGATACACCTGATCACTTCTAACGGCCAACAATTTCCTACAATTCAAGATTTGGAAGAAATTATTAAAGTTGAAGTTCTTAAATTAATCTATTATTTTAATATTTTGAAATCAATTTAACAAAAAACTTCATATAATTTGGCTTAGATATAAATAGATTGATTCTTTTAGGGAATAGTGCCTTGCAACCTGAAAAAAAAACTAATGTTCTCCCAGAGCCTGCTTCTCATTGCTGTGATCGTTCTGCCGGCCTCCGGACAGTGATCTGTAGTTACAGACAACACTGCCCATCATCTGCTCTAGATGCTTCTGGGAAGAGAAAAATCTTACTTCAGCACTGCTGGATTGGAACCTGAGACCTTCGTTTGGGAGTCCATTGGTGCTACCATTGAGCTAATCTATTTCCTTTATAATTTTGTGTGTTTCTGAAGATTATCTTCCCCTTTTCAATAGACAACACTCTCTTAGACATTATCGTACATGTTTTATAACTTTTTGTATCTTTTTTTTTAAATAATTGTATTTGTTGAAGGAAGAAAATTCCCTTAGTCTCAAATTAGTTCAAATTATTAATTCAAATTAGTTATCACATTTAGTATTTAAATGTTGCCACTTATGCAAAAAAAAAAAACAAAAAAAACTCCTAAATCATCAAAAGTAGGAGAAAACAGAAAACTGGTCGTCAACTTAAACGAAACTATTAACATTAATTTAATCTTAAATATTACTTAAACAGTTTTTAGCATTATTGCCAGCTACACTTAAGAACCGCTACATAATACCACGGTTGTTGGCGATTTTCTTGTCTAAGTTGTTCTTTTCCCATTTATATTTTCTATACAAGTTTGCAGTATTAGAAAAATATCATCTAATTTCTTTCTTTCCTTTTATGCAAAACCATTTCCACCTTATCAATAGTTGTAGTCTATGTTTGTTAATGGAAAAATTGTATCTGCTTAAAGAACAGCAAGATAAAAAATCCAAAATTTCCAATTTAAGTCTGGGCTTTTTGGAGAATGTTATTTTAGCAGCAAATTCCATCTAAATTTGTAATTCTTTGGTTATGCTTGCAACATTAACTGTCAGTTGAGCTTTAGTGTTGTCCTTTTCTACATAAATAAGGCCTCGATTGAGAGCTTCATGGATATTTTTCGTGTATGGTCTTTTCGATAACTATTTTCCTTACTTCCTCTTTGTCACCGGTTTTCCATTTAAACGAGTTTTAAAGTTTCATTCAATGTAAGCGACCATATTCAACTGAATATTGATTTTTCAACTGAAATTCTTTCTCGGTCTTAACACCGTTGTAAACATGACCCTGGTTATAAATCGCCTTCTTTTACATTGTCCAAGGGGTTTGTTTGTGTTCATCTAGTCCAATATAATATGGCCTTGATTATTTCGGGAGATAAAGCCATTTCTCAGCAATGTGAACACAGTCTAGCCATCAGTTAAATCGGAAAATTAGCCATCAATTCGAAACTGGAAAAGCGTAATCTTTCGAGTTTATTTTCATCGTTAAAATTTTGTTTTATCGAAGAAGAAATACGTCTACCTTCTCTTTTATTCGTTGAAGATTCTATGGAAAGTTGATTTGGGCCTATTTACGTTACACGATAAACTTCTAAGTGACGTTATAATCAAAGGATCTTTAATCTTTAGAGAATTAGAGAATTTAAAGAGAACAGCTTAGTCGTTAGCGTACTGGACTCCCATGCGGTGGTGGTCCCGGGTTCCAGCCCAGCTGTGTTGCCATTAGATTTTTTCTTCCTAGAAGCCTCTACAGCTCACTCCCCTGGTGATGGACAGTGTTGTCTGTAACGAGAGGACACTGTCCGGAGGCCGGCAGTGCCTTGAGAAGGGCCCGGGCATATTGCATAGATGCATACAATACAGCACATGATTGGATCCAAAGTTGACCAAATGCGTACGCTGATATGCTTGGAGTCGTTCCATTATATGACCCTCGCCAAGCGGACTAAGAGACGCATAAACATGGGACCTCATGTTCAATATGGAGAGCAAATGCGGCCAGCGCGTCTCGTTTGCACTTATCGTGAGAAAGGCAGTGAGCTTACCGAGCTGTCGAATTATGGCGAACATTCCTTCTTTCAATATTGCAATGAATTTGGAATACTCTTCAGAAGTTGCCAAGTTTGTATCAATCATTCCAACTACAAACTCTTTATCCTCAATCATCTCACGAGTCACGACGTAAACACTGTCGGTCTGAAGCACCTAGCATTGAAAATGCTGTCCCTCACTCGTATGCGCAATATTTACATCGCCATGTAGAGAATGTGACTGGAAGTGACACCTTGGCAATCAATTCGCCATACCTCACAGGTACATATCATAAACGGTACATATCATATCAAATATGATACTCGTATTTGGCAGGAAACTACAGCTCCTAAGCTTGTAAAGCACCATAATATATATTCAGCGTGTGTGAATGTAGTCTGGGAGTAATATTGAGACAATGGTCTTAATGTGAGGATGGCACTACATTCACATTTATAATTCTATGTTATCAGCATCACTCGCCTCTTCACGTCCACTGTCATCACCCTCAGATACATTCTCAGTGAGGTGTTGAGGCCAACTTCGATATTGTAATAGCGTTAGTGTGGCTGCGCCGTCAATTACCCTAGCCAGTGCTTCAGCACTGCCTTATCCACATAGCCACTTAGGTAGCTAGATTTGTGCACAATATTTTTCTTGAAATTTACATTTATGGCGTAATTGTCGTCGAGAGAGCGCGGTAACTTTGATACCATGTTATCGACACTCCCTGGGATATTGATCACTTGGCCGACAATAACAACTCGATCC